>SNQJ01S0002666.1:221453-251060 GCA_010110895.2 Picea sitchensis
TATTAATTTAATATAAATATATTTATAATTATAAAAGACCTATAATTTTACTAATATTAATTATATTTATAATTTAAATTCTATTTTTTAATATAAAAAACTAATTATATAAAATCAATAATTTTTTATTAAAAAATGTTTTATATAATAATATTTTAATTTTAAATATACATATTTGATTATATTTATAATTTAAATTCTCATTTTTTAATATAAAAAACTAACTATATAAAATCAATAATTTTTTATTAAAATTTTTTTTATATAATAATATTTTAATTTTATGTATACATATTTATAAAATTATAAGTTTTTTAATAGTTCATTTATTTAGTCTCTTAATATATGAGACTTTTCGCACACATATATTAATTTTTCACGGAACAAATAAGTCCCAACAAAGTAGGTAAATAATTACAAAAAAAGTACAAGTATTGTATCTTTGTCTTTTACAAATATGCATATGTTGTTTCTAATTTCATACTTGCAAACTATTGCATAGTGAAACCATGTTTATATGATAGTATACAAAACAAAAAACTGGATAGCCCTTCTTTAAAAGTGTGGGTGTTTACAAAAATTATATAAACTTTAAGTTTTTCTTAAATACTTTATATAATCTTTAATCTTTCAAAAGGCTCTGTATGGATTTTTCAAGTGGAACTTTCCACTTAGTTGTAGGATTTTTTACATTCATGGTTGTGGTAAATTTACTTGTATATTGTTTTAAAAAGAAAATTAGTAAATTATTATCTTTGAGTCACTAACAAGTTGTAAATCAAGATGCTCCAAAGTGCTTCTAATTCACCTTTGGTATTAAACCCAGTACCACGATTTAGCTTAAGATTGAAAAATCTCAAATCTGGACACTTTAGAGTAGCTCCTGCACCACATTTTGAACCCTCACATTGTGAGGCTCCATCAAAGAAACCCATTGCTAGATTCCAGTCCAATAGGGGAGGCCTAATAATTCTACGTTGTTGATCAATGTAATTTTTTTTGTTTTCTCCCAAGTCTTGTAAGATTTTGTGGCAAACCGTGTTTAGAGAAAGATTATTATCTTCAAAAATAATCATATTCATGTGTTTCCAAATCTCCCAACAAATATAACCAGGTAACTCTTTCCAAAACTCCATCTCCTTATCCACTCGTGATAACAAGAACTTAAAGGTCCACCTCCCAAGATCCTTTTTAGATGAAGTTCCTTTATGATAGAATTTCAAATCTCTTTAGTAAATAAACATTCAACCATCAAATGGTTCACAGATTCCTCCCTTTCTCCACCCTTTCTCCACACAACACACATCTACTAGGGCCAAACATTCCTCTTTTTATCAAATTATCCCAAGTAAGTATTCTATTTTCCATCATCAACCAGCAAAATAATTTGACTTTCAAAAGCATCTTCCAATTTGAGATATTTAAATACCACTCATTTGTAGTTACCTCTTGGTCATCTAAGATTATCACTTCATAGGCCTGCTTAGCACTGACTTGAACTCCTTTTGTATTCCAAGACCACAGTAAAGAATCTTTTTCATCATTTAATTCGATACCATTCCATACTAAACCTTTTACATAGTAGTCCCATTCCTCTTTCTGTTCTCCATCTAAACCAAGAAACTCTGCACTTTTCCATCTATGTAAACTTGGATCTTCAAAAGTTAAAGTTCCTTCCCATGCCAGAAAATTAATACCAATAATGTGTAGGGTACTAGTTATATTTTTTTGACATTTTGTAACATGATTGTTCTCCAATTATCGGATCCTCTCCAATTCTAATGTCCCATCCATACCCTGGATTCCAAGCAAGCCAATTAGTAATGGTAGACAGTGAATCAATTAGTGCTCTCCAATAATTTGAAATGCTTTTTAAGTTCTTACTTCCTTCTCTAAACCATTGGGTTACTTTTTTCTTTTTTAGGTACTTCTTCTGGATCACTTCCTACCAAAGTCCTTGAACCATGAGGCTTCACCAAAGGATTTTTTATGCCAAGGATTTTCCAAACCAGATTTTTTTTTTAAACCCCAACCCCCTTTCTTTTTTGTTCTTGCAATCCTTTTCCATTTAACCAGATGTATACTTTCTTTTTCTTTTGTTCCCATCCATAAAAAAATGAACATCCTTCTTATTTTATTTAAGATACTTGTAGGGATCTTAGCCAATGAGATCCAATACACAAGAGTACTTTCTAAGATAGATTTTACAAGTATTAATCTTCCTCCTAAGGTAATCCATCTGTGACTCCAATTAGAAATTATTTTGTCCATTTTTTTTCTGTAACCTGCTCCAATCATCTCGAGAATAACAGTTTGGTTTGATAAAGAAACCCAAGTATTTAAAACCAACTTCAAGTGGTTTTACCTCAAAAGATAGTATACCTTTTAAGGTTGTAGGCTCCTCCCCAGTCCAACCAGCTTCTAAGAAAAGTGACTTCTGAGAGCTAAAGGACATACTCGTCGCATTATAGAACAAATCAAGTGCCTCCTTTAAAACTTGCCATTCTCTGAGAGAACCATTCCCAAATAAAATAACATCATCTACAAAAGGTAAGTGTGTAACTCTGATTCCTTTTACCACTAAGACTCCTACAAATTTCCCTTCTGTTATCACTCCAAGAAACCCTTTGTGGTTGTAGACCAAAGGTGCTTGGTAACTTAAGAATATGGTAGATTTGTATGCTTTGAACAATAGGATAACTCAATAACTAATGAAAGTAACCACTCATCATGTATCTGAATAAAACAATGCTTTTAGAGAACAATAATCAGACAACAGAGTTGAAAAAGGGGATGAAGAATACTAATCCAGATAACCAAATACAAACATGTGCAGGGTCATACAAGACAGTAAGAAATTCTTTAATCCAAGTTTATGAGCTTAATAAGAAGATGACAGTTCTTAGAAGGTAAACTAAACTGGAATAAAGTGTAGAATCATGAAATATATGAAAGAATCTGATATTGAAAACAAAAGAGGATTGTGATTCTATTATCAGAATAAGAAGTCAAGTACAATAGCTACAAAATGTCTCTCAGATTGAACCCGTATCTCTTAAAAAAGATAGGCATTTATATCCTTTTACAATCGGTTTTTTAGATCTTGAAAACTTGGATCTGTATCTAAATATAGAAAATAAAACTAACTAAATACAATTGATAAGAAGAGACTAGTTCCTAGAACTCGAACTGTCTTCTATGTTGATATTGACATCTGTACTTCATCACCTTTAGGACTATGTTGTGTCGTGGAAGGGTAAAGGCACCTGTCTTCTATAGCTGGACTCTTTTAATAACCATAACCGAAACTTTAGTTGACCAATTCAGCATTTGGTCTCAAAATCTCCACGAATCTCTGATGCTGAGTGTTTCTTGATTAGGTGGTTAATCATTTGATGCTCTCAAACCTTTTTTAAATATTCAAAATCGCCTCGCTCCAGCTTATCTTTCCAAAAATTTCTTTCTGTACTTTCACCAGCTAATTCACCTTACGATCTGCTGGTTAGCTGGTGAAAGTTCTACTTTTCACCAGCTAACTGGTTGTAAATTTACCCTTTACGCTGGTGAAAGTTCTGTCTTTGGCCAAAACGGAACCTTTCATCTCCAAAACTGTTGTTTTACCAAAAAATTAGTGTGCCTTTGATTTATCTCCCTGCATATTCACAGCAACCTGGGCCAGTACCTGTAGATCTGGATGTGACTTACTCTTCTGCTTCAATTTCTTAATTTTCCTCTTAAGGCGTTTTGCTAACCACCACAAACTGTTATAGTCTTTGGTGATTTTATTCTTTCTCTTTTTGTCTTTGACACTCTCACGAGCCAACTTCTCAAATGTTGCATTTGTCTTTGAAAAATTGTCAGATAGGGATTTGTATCTTGCCTTGATTACTCTTTCCAAAACCTCATGTTGTGCAATCACCTCTTTTAGTTGCTTATTTTTTTGTGATTTCTTTGACTTTTTTCTCTTTGATGTTTCACCTTCATCAATGGGAGTAAAAGTCTCACAGTATTGTGCAATTTCCATGGAGTGTTCAGGGCTTTTAATGGCTGGACTTTCATCTTCTTTCTCTGGCTCTGTTTCCGAGTCTATGTATGGTAAATTGAGAATGTTTGTCTTTTTTACTATAGGCTGCTCTGAATTGGTTTCAAAATCTATTTTTTTCTTTGCTCTTTTAGACTTTATGCTTGAAATCATGTCCTCTGGTGGTCCTGGAAGAGCTCTCCTCCTCCTTGAGTTGCTCTAAGGGGTTAATTTCTTTTTTCCCATTTTCTTCTTCTCATTCATGGGTTGAGTTTGGGTCTCAAAACCTTCCCAAAAAAGAAAATGTTGCCAAGTCCTTCCTCTTTGTCTCAGTTCTTCTATAATTATCAGTTTGATCAAGCCAAAATGACAAAGGGTGTTTTTTATGCTTAGAGGTTCATCTCTAATCTTTTTACACACCTTGGTTAGGCTTTTGTGAAGGAAGAAAGGTAAATTCAAGAGAGTCTTCCCTGTGAAATGATCTAAAAGTTTGAAATGATATAGCATTAGCTTGTCATACCTGCCTTATGAGGTGATATAGAGTTGAATGCCTTTAAACAAGTCTTGCCATTCATCTTCCATATGAGAAACTGGCATGCTTTTCTTCTAGGTGATGTCTTTGAATTTTGCCTTAAGGTATACCCTAAAATTCAAATTCTTGGTTGTTGTTGTCTTAAACCAACTTTGGCTTGATCTGGGTAAGTTGGTCGCTGTGGCAATGTCGACTTCATTGACTATCATTTCTACAGAATCCACACTAGCTCTGTTTCCATCATATGATTTAGCAAATGCCTCAGTTGTTATTTGGTGGCAACCATTTTGCAACCTTTCAACATAACTCATGCAGCCTGTGTCTGAGAAACGTTTTTGCACATCTGGATGCAACTGTAAAAATCACAGGCTATCCAATTCTTTCCTCAGAAATAAACCAATTTGTTTCCTTGCCATCTGTAATTCAAACCTTAAATGTTTTGTAGACAATTGTCACGGTGATTTCCTGATTGAGCCAAGGATTTGGCGCTAGTGAAAACTCTTGGTGTTGCCAATTCAAAATATGAACCATACCATATTACCTATGAATCAGTGTGTGTTTTAAAATGAGTGATGATTTGATGTCGCTGAGTGACTTGTACCTCCTCTATCGGTGATGATGAATGTGAAGTCATTATCTCCAATGCTCTCATTGCTGGAGCATGCAATCACGAGCACGATCCGCCATAATATCTGATGAAACGTGCACAATGGTGTCATCATCATCATTCGATTCGACCAATGCCTCATAATAATTATGTGACGTGTATTGAGTGTGTCTTATTTTCAATTTATGAAATCATGGAAGCAAAACACGTGTTTTGGGCTTTCACCAGCTAGCCTGTCTGCGGGAGAGTACTCCTTAGCCATTGAAACCCACTACTTTCACCAGCTAACATCAACCTTGCAACATGCGTTAGCTGTTGAAAATATTTTCACAAAATTTTATAAAAACAACCTTTATGGATCAACTTATTTCTAAGGCATGAATTTAAAACCTAAGTTTTGACACTAGAAGAATCTAAAACTAAATAGAGAATCCTACAGATGACCATGCTATCACCTACAAAATGAAATCAAGTGACTAATTCACTTTGGGAGCTAACACCTTCTTCAACCAACTTTAGAATGAGCCTACTAAGTCCTTCCATAATAAGTAAAAACATAAGTGGGGAGAGAGGGAACCCTTGCCTCAATCCTCTAGTAAATTTGAAAAAATTGGATGGGCTTCCATTTATTAAGACAGAGAAATTTGCAGAAATTACACATCCCATAATTCGATCTATTGCTTCAAGGCTTAAACAAATCTGAAGTAAGAATAACCTTAGAAAACCCCAATCCACCCTATCATAGGCTTTCATCAAATCTAGTTTTAAGACCAAATATTTTATACTTTTGACCTTTATACTATGCAAGACCTCCTGTGCCACTCCTATGGCATATTTGATTTGTCTACCTTCCAAAAAACCAAACTGTTCCTTTGAAATAACCATGGAAAGAAAATTTTTGATTCACGAAGATATAATTTTGGTGATTATATTATAAGTCAAGTTACACAGGGAGATTGGTCTAAAGCCTTCAAAGGAAACATGCTTATCACTTTTAGAGATGAGTGCTAGAAAGGTTGCATTTAGTGCTCCGGAAAATTTCCCTTTCAATCTCGACTCTTCCACCACAACCAACAATTCAGGGCCCAAAATATCAAAAAAATCGAAAAAGAATTCGATAGTCTAGCCATTCGGTCCAGGGATTTTCGAAACAACAAACCCTTTCAGATTTTTCAACAGTTCAGAGAGTGAAACTAGATATGCAATTTTATGACCTTCTTCCTCAGAAAAAATACTAGGATAAACTTTAAGGACATCCAATTGTTGTATAATAGAGAGGTTGTCATGAGCTTTGAAGATGTTTCCAAAGTATTTTGTTGCTTCCTTTTTTTTTATCTCTTGTTGGATTGTAGTTTGGGATCCATCCAACTTCTTTATTTCCCAGGTGGCATTTGTCTATTTTCTATAATTTGCAAAGGCATGAAAAAATTTAGTATTCATGTCTGTCAATGCAAGCCAATTGATCCTGCTCTTTTGTCTTCAAGTATCTTCCTCCTGTTTTAAAAGTTCCATTTTCCTTTTTTCTTTTTCTAAAACCATAACTTTTTCTTTCTCCTTCTCAAATCCCCTAGGAAAATCAGAATAAAGGATATCTAAGTCCACTTCTAGTTGAGTTAATTCCTCTTTAGCCAAAATTTGTATGTTCATTTCCCAGTCAATGACCAAAGACTTTAGAAGTTTGAGATTTTGTACAAGGGAGTCCATTGGTGAAGTGATTTCATAACTCAAAAGCCCATTCCACCTCGATCTCACTAACTCTACAAATTCTACCTCATCCAACCAAACAAAGTTGAATTTAAAGGGGTATTTAATCTTTTCTTATTCTTTATCCAGTTGAAAAATTATCGGCATGTGATCAGATATCTTAACATTTACCACCCAAATTCTATATCTGTAACCATAAAATACCAAATTTTCATTAATTAAGAATCAGTCCAATCTCTTAGCTATGAAAACCTGCTCTCCCCTTCCATTCCTCCAGGTTGGGAGAAATTTGATTGGTTCCACATCAACTAAACCTTGTTCAATTAGTAATTGGTTAAAATAGGAAACCAAAGGGTTAGTTCTAGGAGAAGAGTCCCAAACTTCCCTAGAAGAGATATTAAAGTTTAAGTCACCTCCCAAAATAAGGTTGTGTTCTTTTAGTATACCATCCTTCTTTACCCTATCCATGTAATCTTGTTTGTTTCCATAAGGACCATAGAAATTTACCAACTTCACACTTTTGTTTATATCTTTAACTAGTCCATCCAATAAGATCCCTGGAGGAGTCAAGAAAGAAATAAAATCAGTTTTCCTCGGGTTCCAAGATGATAGCAGTCCTCCCGAAAGGCCATTTGAGTCCACCCCACAGAACTTCCACAATGGCAATAGTTTTGAAAAATTCTCCCTCTGTTTGAGTTGGCTAACCATTATTCCTTGAATAAATAAGATATCAAGTTTTACCAGTTCTAAGAAGTGGTTGAGGGATAAAACATTTGGAGCGCCCCCCACTCCTCTTACGTTTAGGGAGGCTACTATAATTTTTTACCCCTTGCGAGGGATTTCTGAGCTCTAAGCACCCTTGGTCCTTCCAAGACCTACAAAGTAGTGGGTCCAGTGATCTCTTTCTCCTTCCCCATTTTTCTAGCACTTCTTGTTTTTAGAGGGAAAAATTCCTTTTTCCAGCCCTAAAAAAACAACGCCTTTCGAAATCGAAGGCTCTGATGTCTTCCTATTAACTACTTCACCTACAACCAACTCAATTTTCTGTATTGTATCTATTATGATTGGTAAGAATTACGTGGTGAGAGATATTTTCAGAGACATTGGCAAGATTTTTGTGGTAAGTATTGTACCTATTGTTCCCCAAAAAACAAAAACTATTCTAATTTCCTCAAAATTGAGGTAATTCCCTTCTACTTTTGCTTGTATAGATTATGAAGAAGACTCATAATGTGAATCTTACTTTACAATACATAAATCAAAATTAAACTACTAAAATACATGATTATTGTAATCTTCAAGGTGAGTGCAAGCTAATGATGCTCTCTTATGACTCATTAGTGGCAATGCAAACTTGGAAAAAAAACAATATGTTAACTTGGAGGGATTATTCAAGGTACTTTTACAACGAATTTGAATATGGTGTAAGAATATGAAACGTATGAAATTGAATTAGCTTTCTGAATATACAACTTTTATTCATAATATGGTGCAAAAATACGAAACGATGAAATTGAATTAGCTTTTTCAATATACAACTTTTGTTCATAGAAACTGTGAATAACTAGGTCAAATTTGATTTTTCTAAAAGTGGTATCTTATTTTCCAAATGTTATAAGGTATATGTCTTGTCTGCAGGTGTTGAGGTTCCAAAGATTTGAAATTTCATTCCAAAACTTGTATACTAGTAGAGAACCCGTTTTTCTCTGTGGCAGCATTTTGGAAATTTTAATATTAATTATATATATATATATATATATATATATATATATATATATATATATATATATATATATATAAATTATCAAAGCCAACATATGCCTCGAATTACAATGTCTTTTGTTTCTTTTGCAAGCTAAAAGGCCTTAAAAATGATCCGATTTGGTTTTTTATTTTTTATATCATAGGTACCAATCTCATCTTGTGCCACATATAAATAATTTGAAAAACGGTTAATTCGAGAAAAAATTATAGAGAAAATTAAAAAGGAATACCTCTATTACATTCCTTTTCTTTTTCTTCCTTTATATATATATATAAAACAAAATATAAATAAATAATAATTTAAAAATAAATATATATTTGAAATTTTTGAAGCTAGTCGAATTGACTCCATGTCTATGGCCATTTCAACAACTGTAATTTTTTTATCCTATAGAAAAAATAATGTCAAAGATGTAGATATAGAGGGGTATTCAAAAATGGAGGATTTTATGAATTTACAAACCCCGACCGAAACCAGCCAATTGATATCTTCGATCTTTATCAAGACCTGATCTGACTTCGATCCTTTATGATCTTCGATCCTTCGACGCCACTTTGACTTCGACTTCGACCGGACTTCGATCCTATTCGACTTCGGTTTCGTTCCTCTTTTGAGATCCTGATTATCATCTTCTTTGATTTGACTTTATGACCTCGATCTTCGCCGACTTCCTTTGAGTTCGATCTTTTGATGACTTCGAAATTTATCTTCGATCTTCTGGAGACGCATCTTCGAGATTTCGATCCTTTGTTTTTGAGATGACTTCGACGATGTTTTGTTCGATCTTTGATGTCGGACGACTTCGACAATTGACTTCGACTTTAATTTCGACTTCGATACGGAGACGATCCTTTGACTTCAATCTTCGATCTTTACGATCCTCGACGATCTTCCGGAGATCGACGACTTCGATTTCGACTTCTTTTGTGACTTCCTTTGATCTGTGACCTTCCATTCTATGACGACTTAATACTTTGTCTTCGATCCGAATTTCTTTATGACGAAGATTCTTCAATTCGATCTTCATCTTCTCCTTGACGCCCGGAGATCGACGACGATCTGACGACGATCCTTTATCTGACCGACTTTATAACGATTAACCGACTTCTTTATGACGACTGACGAGATCCCTGACGATCTTTCACTTCGGATTTGATCGAGACCACGGACCTTTTGATCTTCTTCCGACGACGACTTCCACTTTATCCCGACTTCCTCGATTTCTTCTTTATCTCGAGATTCTTCGATCTCTTCGCGACTTCTTTACTTCTTCTTTATTCTTTATTTCTCTTTATCTGGAATATCCTCACCGACCGATTTAATTTGTATTTTATTGATTTAATTTATCGACTTTATTTCTCTTTATGACTGATAATATTTGCCGATCTTTGGTTTTACCTCGACCCGGAGATTTAATCGGATTTTATGATCGAGATACCGACGAATCTTTAATTTTTATCGATGATTGCATTGAATTATTATGGATGAAATTTGAGATGACGGACTTTATGATGATCGGATGATGATTAAAAGATGATCGAATTCAATGACGTGATGACTTATCTCTTGAATGAGATTAATTAATTGAATTGAATAATTGATAGCCTTAATGATGATCTCGACTTTTCCGGAATATAGAATATAACCCTAACTTGGCACTCTGATCCTCATCCGGACACTCCAAAGGTTGCACTGCACTGCTATATTTCAGCCTTCAAATGGCTATTCTAACTCTAGTGTAATTTAATCCTCACAAGATGTATGGCCTCCAATGGTCTTACATTGCAATCTCACTATCTTCTTCCCTCCAAACGGTCTCCTTCCCACCTATTGCACTGCTAATATCATAATATCTAAGCCTCTAAATGGTCATAATGTCCATTTAAGTAGGCTCCATTCCTCCAAATATCTCGGCTACCAAACCTATCTTGACGTGACCGTGACTCTACAGCTTGAACTAGATTTAGACGCTGACCTAGAGCTTGCGATGGGGAAGACAATGACATAGACCCCCTAGCTCCATCTAATCCTAGGAATAACTTATACCCAATCCTTAACTCTATCTTAACTCAAGCCATGAGTGCATTATGCATATACCTTATATAGAACCCTTGCACCCACATCACCTACATCTTGGTGCTCTAACCATTTTTTTATCCTTGAAAACACTTTCAATCCTAACCCTTAGGTCTTAGTTGTACCCATACCCCTATACATTTTATTCATAAAGTATCTTTTGGTGTATATTAAATTCCTATATCCACAGGTGCATTAAGAGCACACATATGCTCCTCTAAATTGACTAAGTTGGTCATTTATGCTCAAATAGGGCATTAATATCAAGCCTTTGAATGTGCAATGTGTTCTGAACACTGCACATTCCCATTGGTATTTTTAAGTTGCCACACCCCACCTCATTTATCTCATAGCCTACAAAAATCCAAGACAAAGTTAGATAAAAACATCCTATACAGAATTGTTTTACTTATTTTAGTGTTCTTGTTAGATTCATAAAGATTTTTGTGTTATTGCTAGACCATTGCAAGAAAATTTTAAGACAACTTTGTCAATTGCAATTGGAATTTTTGTGTGTATCTAATTGTGTCTCTTGTAATTGGAAGACAAATTTCCTGTGAAATGGAATTATTGTTCAGATCTCTCTGTAAGTCTCTCTTGGAATTGGAAGAAAAATTTGTCCAAGTGTACTTGGAATTGTTGTTTGTATCTTCTTTCTTCTTCTCTTGGACTTGAATACAAATATGTCCAAGGCAATTGGAATTATTGTCACCTCTTGGAATTAAAGAAATTTCTTCCTGAAAGTAATTGAAATTGGAATTATTAGATGTCTTTTTTTTGTAATACAAAAACAAATTTCTCCACTTGGTTGTGCCTCTATTACATAATACAAAGACAAATTTGTGGTGGGTGTTTGGAAGCCAATTATTATCTTTAAACATGGGGAACCACCATATTTGGGAAATAAATTCCTTGAGAAAAAAGAAACCGATCGAAAAGGTAAAAGAAGAAAGAGAAAAAGCAAAGTTACATATGTCAAAACATAGGCTTTTTGAAAAGGGAAATTTCTAGCAAAATAGATGCCACTATTGTTTCTCTTCCATCACTAGAAGAAAAGCGCAAGAATTCATTAGAGAGAAATCCAAAAAAATATCATCAAGACACCTTTTTTTGGATGACCAGATGATGGAGGATTTTCTTGGAGATGATTATACAATGGATGCAATTAGAGAATCAACTGGTGTACAACATTGTGGTGACAAAGGTTCTATAGTGCAATCTCTTGCTGGACAATCAAATGTTCTAGAAACTAGACAATCCCATGTCCACTCTCCTCCTATAGTTGATCCATCAGTGATTGAAGGGGAAAGAACTGCAACATTGTTAACTCCACAACATGGAGGTCAAGAGTCCCAGAATATGGGTTCATCATCCCTACCTAGATTGAGCATTGCATGACGAAGAAATCCTAAATGCATTCAGGTTGATGAAAGTGGTCTAGCATCACTTGAAGGTAAGTTACTGAACCATACTATTCATTATCACTCTTATAAAATCATTCAAGATTATTTTGAACCAAAATATGATGCTGCTAAATGTCAGTTATTTTTATATTAGTTAAAATCTAGAAGTTTGATTGTTGTTAGGAGAATTTTAGCCATTAAAATAGTCAAATGTGTAGAAACAAGTCATCATATAGTACGAGACCTTGTAGATGATTTTCAAAGAATTGGTAAGAAGTCTCGTTCTAAAGACTGAAATGCATCCCAACGTGTCTTGTCCTAGTCAATTGTTAGCAAGATCACAAGAAAACATCGTTTCTACAACAAACCTCTCATCTCTTGAAATGAAATTTCAAAACCCTTAGAAAGTATTCTCATAAATGAGGTAGCCTCGACATAGGTGCCCCAACATATTTGTGGGCCTTCACTGGAAGGCTACCTCATTCTTACATGAATCTAATTGGAGTGGTTAAGGTACTAGTTCATGATTTCTGGCATGAGAACAAAAGACCCTCTTCCAACCAAAAATATGTACTAAAATTGAGAAGGGGATCTAGGGACCGTGATGCCCATATTAAACACTATCTTGACATTACACAGACATAATTGTATGAGAGATTCAGAACAATACATAGTGCACTTAACTTAGGCCAATTACCTTTCCATAAATGCAAGCCTTGGTATGTTCGAATAAACACAATTTGTAACATGCGTTGTTGTAGATATCACATTGAGTATGGCTATTATTATGAAACACACACACACACACACACACACACATATATTTTGTGTTTTGCATAACACCCTTTTGTAGGAATGCCCAGTTATATTTCTGTTGTCGTCATCTAGAGACTTTATTCACAACATCTTGTGTACAAGGCCAGAGAGTTTTACATTTTTTCAAAATGCATGCTTAGATGAGACATGCCCCAGGTGCAGTGGAATGACATTACTAAGAAAGTGCATCCATGTAAGCGATGAGTATGAATTGGGGAGGAAGGAGGTTTCCTTGCAAATATTATGATATTGATGGAGGAAAAGAAATAAAAAAGATACAATTGGTTACTTTCCAAGTACGAGTTTGTGACTTCATGAAGGGATTTATTGAAAAGACACGGCATTATATTCAACATGTCCATGTGGCTTGATGGCAGGATGAGAACTTTAGAATATGCATAGATACATTTCATGTTGGTATTGTGTTATTAGTGGTTGATTTTGTTGATAACTACACCCTTAAAATGTAAAATGAGATTCAAATCCAATAGTATCACTTAGAGAAGGTCATCATAATGGTACATATCACATATAGGAATGGACTAGATAGTAATGAAAAAAACAGAGTTATATTGAAAGTGTATCACTTCTACATAAGTGATGATTGATACCATGACTTAGCCTAAGTACAACATTGTTTTTAGTTGTTCTACAATAACCTTAAGGAGAAGAACATATAGATGGATCAACATTGGATTTGGTTAGATGGTTTCGCAGGCCAGTTAAAAAATGATCGTGTATTTCAATGGTTGTGTATGTTGCACAAAAAACTAAAGGTACCACACATTTGGAACTATTTTGAGTCCGAGCACGAGAAATGGGAGCATCATGGAGTAGATGCATGCATAAAAAGAGCATTGTGTAGGAAAGAAATAATGGAGCAGGTGCATGCATAAAAAGAGAATTATGCAGGCATGTATAAAAAGAGCATTGCCTCACCTTCACTTGACTTGTCTTCACTTGTCTTTTCTTTTCCATGCCATGCCATTCCTTGCCTTCACTTTCCTTTCCTTGTCTTCATTTGACTTTCCTTTTCTTCATTTTCCTTTCCTTTCCTTCACTTGCCTTGCCTTGCCTTCACTTGTATTTCTTTTTCCATACCATTCAATAGCATGCCATGCCTTTCCTTCACTTTCCTTACCTTTCATTCACTTTCCTTGCCTTTCCTTCACTTCTCTTTCCTTTTCCATGCCATGCCATGTCATTCCAAAGCATGCAATGCCTTGCCTTCACTTTCCTTTCCTTTCCTTCACTTGTCTTTCCTTTTCCATGCCATTCCATAGCATGACATGCCTTGCCTTCACTTTCCTTTCCATTCATGCCTTGCCTTCACTTTCCTTGCCTTGCCTTTCCTTCACTTTCCTTTCCTTGCATTCACTTGCCATGCCATTCCTTTCCTTCACTTGTCATGTCTTTCCTTAACTTTCCATGCCATGCCTTGCATTCACTTTCCTTATAAATTTCCATGCCTTGCATTCACTTTCCTTGCCATGACATGCATTGACTAAACATATGTAATAATCATTGAGCAAAACCCTAGTGCCAAAGATACTCCAACAAACAAATTTTTCGATGGACAAAATGACAGCGGAGCCCCACCCTAGTTGAAACTCGGTGCTCCGGATCTAATGCAACTGACGCTTCGCCCATCCGAGTCCCGGTTTGAGTTTTATCGCGATTTGCAACTCCCCTCTTCAAGCCATTCAGGGACATGTGGCCAATTTGGTCTGGGGGCATAAAATACAAATTGAGTGGCATAACAAAGTTCCATAAGCTCCCACAAGTCTATTTGGTCAAGGCCCGCATGAATACACTACCCACAAATTCCTAGCACAGTGTTCTTGAAAATTGACCTCCTTTTCAGAAATTGCACTATGCCTCATTGACCAAAACATTGGAATTCTCATGAAAGTATTTTTATATAATAAATATGGGATAACAAGTTGTAGAATTACATGCTTAATGAATCCTTTGATGGCATGGAAAGTGAATGTAAGGAAAGGAATGGTAAGTGAAGGTAAGGAATGACAAGTGAAGTTGTGGCATGGAAACATGTGGTATGAAAAGACAATAGATGGAAAGTGAAATCAAGGAAAGGCATGGAAAGCCATGGCATGGAAAATAATGACATGGTATGGAAATGCATAGCATGGAAAAGGAAAGGCATGCTGAGTGAATGCAAGGCAAGGAATGGAATGACATGGCAAGGCATGGGATGGAAAGACATGGTATGGAAAGACAAGACATGGCAAGTGAAGGAAAGGCAAGGAATGACATGGAAAAAAATCGCATGGAATGGAAAGGCATGGCATGGAAACGGTAAGGCATGCCAAGTGAATGCAAGGCAAGGCATGGAATGGCATGAAATGGAAAGGCATGGGATGGAAAGGTATGGTATGGAAAGGCATGGTATGGAAAAGCATGGTATGGAAAGACAAGACATGGCAACTGAAGGAAAGAAAAGGCATGGCATGGAAAATAATCACAGGGTATGGAAATACATGGCATGGAAAAGGTAAGGCATGCCAAGTGAATGCAAGGAAAGGAATGGAATGGCATGGCATGGCATGACATAGAAAGGAATGGGATAGAAATGAATGGTATGGAAAGAAAAGACACAGAAAGTGAAGGCAAGGCATGGAAAGTCATAGAATGTAAAGGTATACCATACCATACCATACTATACCAAGGCAGGGCATACCATACCATACCATACTATACCAAGGCAGGGCATACCATACGATACCATACCAAGGAAAGGCATACAATACCATATAATACCATTTCCAATGCATAACATACCATTTCCATTTTCATTTCCAATGCAAATGCACATGGTACCATACCATACCATTGCAAATGCATACCATACAATGGAAAGGAAATGCATACCATTTCCATTTCCAATGCATACCATACAATGGCAAGGAAGTTCATACCATTTCTAATACATACCATTGTCATTTCCAATGCATACCATACCAATGCCAATGGCAATGCATACCATACCATACCATACCAATGCCAATGTCAATGCATAGCATTGCCATTGCCAATGCATACCATCGACAATGCATACCATACCATACCAATGCCATTGTCATTGCCAATTCATACCATTTCCATTTCCAATTCATACTATTTCTATTGCAAATGCATACCATACCAATGTCATTGCCATTGCCAATGCATACCATTTCCATTGCCATTGCCAATGCATAGCATTGGCAACACATACCATACTATACCATTTCCATTTCTAATGCATACCATTGCAATTTCCATTGACAATGCATATCATATCATAGCATACCATTTCCAACACAAACCATACCATTTCTATTTCCATTGCCAATGCCAATGCATACCATACCATTTCCATTGCCATTGCCAATGCCAATGCATACCATACCATACCATTTCCAATGCATACCATTGTATGCATTATCTAGTATTCATTGGCAATGGTATGGAATGGTATGGTTTGGAAATGGAAATGGTATGCATTTCCTTTCCATTTCCTTGTATGGTATGCATTACCATACCATTTCCTATGGTATGAAGTGAAATGGTATGGTATGCTATGCAATGGCAATGGAAATGATATGCATTGGTATGGTATGCATTTCCTTGTCATTTCCTTGTATGGTATGCATTGGCAATGCATACGATACCAATGCAATGCATACCATACCAATGTAATACATGCAATGCATACCATTTCCATTGCCAATACATACAATTTCCAATGCATACCATTTCCATTGCCAATGAATACCATACCATTTCTATTGTCACTTCCAATGCCAGTGCATACCATACCATTTCCATTTCCATTACCATGCCAATTCTAATGCATACCATATCAATGCAATGCATACCATTGTCATTGCCAATACATACCATTTCCAATGCCTACCATTGTCATTGTCAATGCATACCATTTCTATTGACAATGCATACCATACCATTTCCAATGCCTAACATTGTCATTGTCAATGCATACCATTGCTATTGCCAATGCATACCATATCATACCATTTTCAATGCATACCATACAATGGCAAGGCAAGGCATACCATTGTATGCATTGTATGGTATGCATTAGAAATGGTATGGTATGGTATGGTATGCATTGGCAATAACAATTGCAATGGTATGCATTTCCTTTCCATTACCTTGTATGTTATGCATTGGCAATGGTATGGTATGGTATGGTATGGTATGGTGTTGACAATGGAAATGGAAATGGTATGTTATGGTATGGTATGGTATGCATTGGCATTGGCAATGACAATGCATACTATACCCAATGCCAATGCATACCATACCATACTATACAATTTCCATTGCCATTTCCAATGCCAGTGCATACCATACCAATGCATATCATTGTCATTGCCAATGCATATCATTTCTATTGCCAATGCATACCATACCATTTTCATTTCCATTGTCAATGACAATGCATACCATACCAGTACATACCATATCATTGCCATTGTCATTGTCATGTCAATGCAATGCATACCATACCAATGCATACCATTTCCATGCAATGCACACCATTTCCAATGTATACCATACCATATCATCTCCAATGCATACCATTGTAGGCATTGTATGGTATGAATTGGTATAGTATGCATTGACATTGGCAATATCAATGGAAATGGCATGGTGTGGTATGCATTTCCATTGGAAATGACAATGGCAATGCATATCATACCATACGATACCATATTATTTCCATTTCCAATGCCAATGCATACCATTGTCATTTCCAATACATACCATTGCCAATGCATACAATTTCCATTGCCAATGCATACCATTTCTATTTCCAATACATACCATACCATACCATTGCCAATGCATACCATACCATACAATACCATACCATTGCCAATGCATACCATTTCTATTTCCAATACATACCATACCATACCATTGCCAATGCATACCATACCATACAATACCATACCATTGCCAATGCATACCATACAATAGCAAGGCAATGCATACCATTGTATGCATTGTATGGTATGCATTGGCAATGGTATGGTATGGTATGCATTGACAATGGAAATTGCAATGGTATGCATTGTCTTTCCATTTCCTTGTATGGTATGCATTGCCTTTCCATTTCCTTGTATGGTATGCATTGGCATTGGCAATGGAAATGGAAATGGTATGGTGCGGTATGCATTGACATTGACAATGGAAATGCATACCATACTATACCATACCATACCATACCATTTCCATTGTGATTTCCAATTCCAATGCATACTGTTAGCGTCAGAAGTCACTCATGGATTGCAACAGGAGCAGAGCCCGACGCCCATCAGTTTATGTCACGATTTGTTTATAAAAAGGGGGGGATCGAATGGAAGTTAACTCAAAACAATATTGTTCTAACTCCGAAACTAGGCTAGCCATGCATGGGCAAGTGAGGTCTTAGATAAACTTCAGACAGTGAGTTGTAGTAAGGGTGAATAAGGGGAAGACTTGTATAAGAGAAATCTAAAGGTCTGTCGTAAACATCAGGTTTTTAACAGACTGTAGGAGAAAACATATAAATGCAATATCTTCTTACATTCAAATGCAGAAAACCGGAGAATACAACAATGCAACAATAAATCCTTTATCGTAACATAATTGCAATAATTCATGTGAATTAGTCAATCATGAACTCCCTCGGTATGAGATGAAAACTAGATGGGGTAAGAAAATTGTCTGTCATTAAACAAGAAATCTTACATACAGATGTATAACTAGAGAACTAGAGTATCTGTTTAAACTTTACAATCGGGAGCTTCGCTCTACCATCGATCCTTCGAAAAATATAAAAAATAAGTATATATACTCCTAAACATTTTCCGAACAGAGGCCTCCTAGACTTTCGGGATGAGGCATCTCTTCAATCAAATCTGGCTTGCACTCCTCTGTCATACACCACCTTAATTCTGCATGGATCATGTTAGTTGGTAGCTGAGCCCTTAAATGCTGAATTAGCATGCGCAGGCTTCCCTGGTGAGTCGAGGACTCGACATGGCTTCTGTGGAAAGAATCAGTACAGGGGACCATCTCGGGCAGACTTCTTGCCGGGACATCCATACCTTGCAATTAACGAGTGAGGTGAGGTTTCAACCACCCTCTCTCTTCTTCATTTACTTCGAGCAGGTATCAGGGTTGAGATCAAGTTGAACTGACACCTGGAGAACACAGTGATCCCTTCTGCAGCTATACCTGGCACTTCGGCCCTTTGCATAGCTCTTTCTATTGCCTCCAAGTGACTATGGGCTGTGACCTTGTACCTATCTTCAAAGGTGATTTTGGTGTTTCGAGGTTTGTGGATAGGAAGGAGCATATCCTTTCTCTTCGAAGTTGTGATGGGTGAAATGCCGAGAGGGCCTAATGGGTGCCACGTGCCCCTCTCTGATCTGACGGTCCTGAACTAATTCGGTAATACTATGGGCCCGGGTCCGGGACGTCTTCGGCGCTTCACGTTTCAGGGATATGAAAGAGCTGCTCCTTGCGCTTCGAAGTCGTGATGGGCGAAAAGGCAGAGAGCCTAATTGTGCACCACGTGTCTCTCCGGGATGAACGACTAAGATCTCTCTCGGCTTCTTCGAGACCTGTCTTGCCAAATGATAAACCTTAGTGCCCCTCCTCCAGGCCTGCTCCTTTGTGACCAGGTGCCAAAACCATTGGCCCGATTCTGGGTGCTTTCGGTGCTTCGGGGTTCGAGGTTCTGAGATGTGATTAGATGAGGGACTTTGACCCTTCAAACTCTTGAATGTCGATATGCCGACGTGACTAGATCTTGCGCCATGCGTCACTGGATCGGACGACCCAGATTTTGTCTTGAAATATAGGTGCTTTCTCTGATGTTATACCTCGGGTAACTTGGTATCCCCGAGATCCCAATGACCAGTGATCAGCTTTATAGATGGGTCTCAACCGCTTGACAACAAAACTTCGTCCGCTCACTTGACTGGTAACCTGAAAAGAGATTCTTTTGTGCTGCGCTTGGGCGCTTTTCGTGCAACCTGCAGAGCTGGGTACTTTTGTGCCCAAGACAAAAATTGTTGCTAACATTAAGCTCCATGGGGGATAGAGTCGTACCTGTGATTCTCTAAGAACTCATTTTCATCTTCAGTGCCTTGCTATTGGGCTATGGAGTTACTTACTAAGCCGAAAATAATAAAAAGGAAAATGAACAAAGAACCAAAAGGACAATATTTACAAACAAAGGATCCGTCTAAGGCTCAAACAAAACATTTCTTCATAAAATGCCCATTTACTAGGCTGTTGAAAACCTCTTCACCCTCCAAATCCTGCAACCTATATGTGTTGTTTAAGAAAACCTCAGATATTTTGAAAGGCCCAATCCATAGGGCATCAAACTTGTTGTGTTTGCCCTTGTCTTGCATGGGTGCATCCCACTTAAGTACCAAATCCCTGATCTCAAACTCTTTCTTCTTGAATTTCCTGTCAAAAGCCAGTTTGACCTTCTGCTGATGGTCCTGAATTCTGTCCATTGCCTGCTCTCTGGCCTGCTGGAATTCCACCAGTTGATGAACTCTTCTGATCATGTCAACAGGCTCTTCTTGATGATCCTGGAAGAACTTTTCTACAGGAATGGCTAGCTGAGAAGGGAAAATAGCTTCTGCTCCATAAACTAATTGGAAAGGGGAGATGCCTATAGATCTCTTTGTGGTCACTCGATTGGCCCATAGAGCGAATTTCAACTTTGAATCCCAGGCCCTTTTGTTGTCCTCCAATAGTCTTTTGATGATCCTTATCAGGATTTTGTTGGAGGACTCTGCTAAACCATTGCCTTGGGGATAGTATGGGGTGGAGTGAGTCAGTTTGATCCCAAATTGCTCACAGAACTTGGCTAACGGCTCAGCCTTGAATGAGGCTGCATTATCAGTAACAATCTTTCTTGGGCAGCTGAATCTTGTGATGAGGTCTGCTAGGAATCCAATAATTACCTTGTGGGAAGCACTTCTGGTGGGGATAGATTCGATCCACTTAGTAAAGAAATCTGTAGCAGTCAGGATCCATCTGTGCTGCCCACTGGAAGCAAGGTGGATTTCTCCAATAAAATCTAGGCCCCATTGCTGGAAAGTTCCCGAAACAACTACAGGCTTTAAAGGCAGAGATTTGAGCTATTGCTTTCCTGAAAAACTTTGGCATGGGATGCAGGCTCTAACTTCTCTACAGACATCAGTGAACAAGGTGGGCTAGTAGTACCCAACTCTGAGAATTTTGTGAGCTGTGGTCTTCCAGAAATGGTGCCCTCCGCATAGGCCGTTGTGAAATTCAACCATGATCCTGTCAGCCTCTTGCAGATTCATGCATTTTAAAAGCACCCCTAGGGGGTCTTTCCAGTATACAATTTGATCGACAAGGCAATATCTGACTGCTTTGAGCTTCAGAGCTCTTGCCTTGTTTCTTTGCAGGCCATCTGGAGGCCGCAACTCCTGCAGAAAATATATAACATCCTTATACCAAGGACATCGAGCCAACAGGGCCTCTGTTTGAGGGTTTACATCAAACAACTGATTCTGTTGATTTTCTGAACATGCATTGATGAAATCTACCCCCAAGGCTCTGCAATTTGCTTTAGCCAACAGCTTGGCTAAGCCTTGACCTTTAATCAATTTGGTAGGCCTTATCTCCAAGTCAAACTCCAGGATCTTGGCTATCCACTTACTCCTCCCATCTATGTCAGGTTGTACAAGGATGTCTTTCACAGAGGCTGAAGGAACGTATGCGCTCACTTTTGAGTGCAGGACATAGACTCTGAAATCTTTGAGAGCTTTCACTAAGGCATAGGCCTTTTTTTCCATGATTTCATACCTAATCTCTGCATCTCTTAATGCCTTGCTCAAGAAGGCAATGGGTTTCTCTTGCCCTTCAAAAGAAGCAAAAGAGAAAATTAGGAACTCTTTGGAATAGTCAGGACTGATCAGCATAGGTGCCTCAGTCAATGCCCTTTTTATTTGGATAAAAGATTCTCTGGGTTCAATGGTCCATTTCACTTCATTTCCCTTCTTGAGCATGGCTGTGATGTGTTTCACAACTCAACAAAATTTGAGATGAATCTTCTCAGGAAATTAATCTTCCCCAAAAAGGCCTGAACTTCCTTCTTAGATCTAGGAAGTGACAGGGTTTGAATTGCCTCTACCCTACTAGGATCAATCCTCACTCCGTCTGATGATACTATATGGCCTAATAGATTCCCTTCCTTCATAGAAAACAAAGATTTTTTTGGATTTAGGGAAAGGCCAAACCTTCGACACTTCAAGAAAACTTTCCTCAGGTGACAACAGTGCTCTTTATCTGACCTCGAGAAGACTGTGATGTCATCCATATAGATTACCACAAACTGATCTTTCTCCCCGATGAAGGCTATGTCCATGGCTCGCTGAAATGTTGCTCCTGCATTCATCAACCCAAAAGGAATTTTGGCATACATGAATGTGCCCCAAGGAGTGGTGAAGGCCGTTTTTTCTCTGTCCTCGGGCATGACTGATATCTGATTATAACCAGAAAAACCGTCGATCATGGAAATCCTAGATGCACCGGTTACCCTCTGCAATATGTGTTCCATGTTGGGCAGGGGATAATTGTCTTTCTTTGAGCTCCTGTTCAGGTTCCTGAAATCAACACAAAGCCTAATTTATCCACTTTTCTTCCTCACCAAGACCAAATTGGACACCCATTTATAATATCTCAAGGGGAAAATGATTTGGGCATCTAACAATTTCTTCACTTCTCTCTTCATGGAGGGCAACAACATGGGATTTATCTGTCTCATCTTCTGTCTGAATGGCCTAGCCTCTTCGTTTAGTGGGATCTTGTGCTCAATGACAGATGTGTCATAAGTCTTGAGGTCTTCATAGGTCCATTCAAACACATCAATGAATTCCTTTAATAACTCAGTGTATTCCTCCCTTTGTTCATTGGTCAGGTTGCTTGATAATTTGACAAACTTGGGCTCCTCTTGTGTGCCAATGTTGCATTCGGCCGTATCAACATCTTCATTTGAAACACTACCCTTTACTGCCACATCATTCCTATCGAACAATCTTTCTAACGAGACTAGTCCCCTCAGAATGTGGTTGCTAGGTAGTTGAATAATCTGGTGATTAGAAATTTCATTTAAAAACACCTCAGGGTGAGGGTCACCTTCCAGGTCAGGATCCTGATCAATGTGCAACGCAAAAATTTCATCAACAGATTGGAGAAATTTTCCGATTTCCAGATCATCTTTGAATACCTTCCAATGCTTGACATTGTCCAGTACAGAGGGCCTATATTTTATTTCAACATCATATTTGACCATAGGCGGTAGAGGAACTTTGAGGAAACTAGCTGAGACAGCTAAAGAATCGGATGAAGTGTTTTCCCCCCTCGAAATGAAAGAAATGTTAAAATCCAAGAAGAAATTATCAATCAGGTCCCATACCTCATTTCTATAATTTCTGAGCCGAGGATGATTAGCACGATAAGCATTTCTGACTTGCTGGATGATCAATTCAGCATCTCCAAATACTGCTATCTCTTTAATTCCCATTTCTTTTGTAGCCCTCATACCCAGAACAAGAGCTTCATATTCTGCCACATTGTTGGTAGTTTCAAATTCCATCTTGTATGACAGGGATATGGTCTCTTGGCAAGGTGATATGAAAACCACTCCAGCGCCAACGCCTTCGCTAGAAGAAGCTCCGTCGAAGAACATCTTCCAAACAGAGATGGTTGGAGGGGGAATCTGATAATTAAGATTGGGTTGTTTTCTGACTTGGACAGGGTCTTCAAGAGCATCAGTGAGCTGCAATAAACTAGACCCCAAATCAGTGTCAAGTGAGAAGATAGGATGATTGGTGGGGTTTGCTTTGTCACTAACAATGTAGGCCAGTTGAGCTTCCCTATATAACCTCCTTTGTTCCCCTCCGAAGACTGGAATGGTGGCATACGTGAGATCCATATGTAATGTTCCTCCAAGCTTTTTAATCCAAGATCTTGACAACAACATGCCGAATTTGGGGGGGACATCAGCTACCACAATATCCATGACCACACTCTTCATGGGCAGCTGAAACAAAGAGACCATCAGGTCTTTGATGACTCCTAGACATTGCACCCTCCTTGAATCGAAAGAGTACAAATCATGATAAGTCTTTGTCACCTCCAGTCCCAATTCTTCCATTACTATTTTGGGCATAAGGTTATGGGAAGCCCCTGAATCCATGAGGCAGTTATGCAACACTTTATCATGTATGTTCAGGGATGTGTAGAAAGGAGGGGATGAATCATCTCTATATTCTACCATGGGACCTAGGACAACTGTTGGCTTTTCATCTTGGATATTTATTGAGTCCGTGGAAGGCTGGGGGGGCTCAGATTGTAGCAGCTTGGAGAGGGACCTTTTGAAATCTTCATTTTTAACTAATTCAGATAGGGGTACAGGGATTCTAATCTTCTGAATCTCATGCTCAAAATTAAAGGAGGGAATAGGATTAGGAGCTTCCCTTACCTCAGAGACAGGTTCCTTGGCTGCTAGTAAAGTATTCTGAGTTTTCTTTTCTTCAGTAGTGGTTACTGCAGCCTTAGTAGGCCTTTCCGCTACAAGGGGATGATCCTGGATATCAAAATTCCCTTCTTTCTTTCTTGACCTGAGATTATATCTGTTGGGAGTGTTGCTGGCTTTTTCCCCTCTACTCAACTCATTGATTTGAGTGTTGATAAGGGATTCTTCATATGCAGATTGAGTCAAATGAGGGAACGGGGAAGTGTCCTCGATGCAGTGGATATCAGGGTCGAGTTCATCCACCTTCTCCCCTTCCTCATGAGCAACTAGGTTGTTCTGGAGAGGGGTTTGAATCCTCTGATCATCCCTATCTCTGCTCCTCTGTTCCCTTGGGAAATCCTATGGCACATTTTTATTAGGCTTCCTGAAACCTCTGTTATCTATATTTTGGGGATTTCTATAGATGGGCTTCCCTTCTAATTCCCACCTTTCCATCCTGGCAGAAAGTGATTTTAGCATTCTAGCTGTCTCATCTGTCTGAAGGGGCAGGGGAGAGGAGCTGGATGGGGAAGCTTCATGCCTCTTTCTGTATATGTTTCTATCAACAATGTTCCTGAGTCAATCAACAGCCATTATGTTAGACTCTACCTCCATAGCTGCATCCTGCATGTGGGCCAGAGTAGTGGCTCTTCTTTCCCTCAACAGGAGACAAAAATCGGGATCAAAGGCGCTAGCGTAAGTGATCTTTGCAGAGGCTTCTGAGGGTTTAATCTCAGCAGGGATTTTATTGTACATTTTATTGAATCTCTTGGAGAAGTCAGAGACAGACTCCCCTTCTTTTCTCTTTAAATACCCAAACTCTGTCATGTAATACATGAAGTCTTTTTTATCTCCCCACTGTCTCAAAAAGGCATTATCCAAAGCTTCGATCCCATCAATAGATCCAGGAGGCAGGGCCTTAAACCATTTTCTAGCCTCGCCTTGAAGACTATGGACAAAAATCCTCATCCATACGTTTGCATGCATGATAACATTATCATCTGTAAAACTGTAAAAGGCTTCTAGGTGTTCTTCTGCAGTTATGCCCCCCTCGCCTGTAAACTTGTGCAGCTGCTTGAGGTAACCATCTGCTGGGAGGGCATTGAGAGGCTGAGGTAACACAAGGGGAGCATACCTAGCGGCTATAATAGCCTCCATTCTGGTCATAGGGGGATTTTCTCCTGCCATAGGGATATTATGTGGAGGAGAACTCAGAGGAGAAGTAGCTCGGAAAGGGGATATTGGGGATGAGATTCTAAGTGGAATGGGAAATAATAGGGGATCTAGGGAGAAGGCTAGCAGGATTAATCCAATAGATGCTTCTCTTTGTGCAGAAGCGACAACCGTAACAAGAGGAGGAGTGGTAAATCTAGGAGTGGGGAAATATTTTGTGGTTCTGGGTCTACGCCAAGGTACAACTTCAGGGGAGAGGGGAGTGACAAGGGTTTCTCCCTCCAATCCCAGACTAGGGAGGGACAACTCAATAGGAACACTCCTAAAATTAAGGAAGCAGGAAACTTCAGAAAAAGGTATGCTAAGAAACTGAGGAGAAAATGGAGTTCCTACAGAAGGGGATGGCGGATTACCTAGTTCAACGACGAAATATTCTCCTTCAGAGGCCTTTCCTTTCCTGAGAAGCACCTCTGGATCAGTTTCAAGTGTAGCTAGAGGCAGCTGTGGATGGGACCACGTGTGTCTGCCTCTGAAAGCCACAATTAACACAGCAGGTTCTCCACAATGGAGTCTCCAGGTGCATAGTATAAATCTTCAAAGGCTCTGATACCTGATGCACCTTCAGAATCAGAGGCTCAATGTCATTCAATCTCGGGGAAAATTTTCAACTTCGTCCCCGGAAACGGTGCCAAAAATGTTAGCATCAGAAGTCACTCCTGTATTGTAGCAGGAGCAGAGCCCAATGCCCATCAGTTTATGTCACGATTTGTTTATAAAAAGGGGTGGATCGAATGGAAGTTAACTCAAAACAATATTGTTATAACTCTGAAACTAGGCCAGGCATGCATGGGAAAGTGAGGTCTTAGATAAACTTCAGACAGTGAGTTGTAGTAAGGGTGAATAGGGGGAAGACTTGTATAATAGAAATGCAAAGGTCTGTCGTAAACATCAGGTTTCTAATAGACTGTAGGAGAAAACATCTAAACGCAAGATCTTCTTACATTCAAATGCAGAAAACCGGAGAATACAACAATGCGACAATAAATCCTTTATCGTAACATAATTGCAATAATTCATGTGAATCAGTCAATCATGAACTCCCTTGGTATGAGATGAAAACTAGATGGGGTAAGAAAATTGTCTGTCATTAAACAAGAAATCTTACATACAGATGCATAACCAGAGAACTAGAGTATCTATTAAAACTTTACAATCGGGAGCTTCGCTCTACCATCGATCCTTCGAAAAATATCAAAACTAAGTATATATACTCCTAAACATTTGCCCAACAAATGCCTCCTAGACTTTCGGGATGAGGCATCTCTTCAATCAAATTTGGCTTGCACTCCTCTGTCATACGCCACCTTAATTCTACATGGATCACGCCAGGGGGTAGCTGAGCCCTTAAATGTTGAATTAGCGTGTGCAGGCTTCCCTGGTGAGTCGAGGACTCGACATGGATTCTGTGGAAAGAATCAGTACAGGGGACCATCTCGGGCAGACTTCCTGTCGGGACATCCATACCTTGCAATTAACGAGTGAGGTGAGGTTTCAACCACCCTCTCTCTTCTTCATTTACTCCGAGCAGGTATCAGGGTTGAGATCAACTTGAACTGGCACCTAGAGAACACGGTGATCCCTTTTGCAACTATACCTGGCATTTCGACCCTTTGCGTAACTCTTTCTATTGCCTCCAAGCAACTACGGGTTGGGACCTTGTGCCTATCTTCAAAGGTTATTTCGGCGTTTTGGGGTTCTTGGATAGGAAGGAGCAGATCCTTTCTCTTCGAAGTTGTGATGGGAGAAATGCCGAGAGGGCCTAATGGGTTCCACGCGCCCCTCTCTGATCTAACGGTACTGAACTAATTCCGTAATACTGTGGGCCCGGGTCCGGGACGTCTTCAGCGCTTCGCGTATCGGGGATATAAAAGAGCTGCTCCTTGCGCTTCGAAGTTGCAATGGGCGAAAAGGCAGAGAGCCTAATCGTGCACCACGTGTCCCTCCGGGATGAACGGCTAAGATCGCTCTCGTCTTCTTTGGGACCCGTCTTGCCAAATGATAAATCTTAGCGCCCCTCCTCCAGACTTGCTCCTTTGTGACCAGGCGCCAAAACCATGGGCTCGATTCTGGGTTCTTTCGGTGCTTCGGGGTTTGGGGTTCCGAGATGTGAGAAGACGAGGGACTTTTACCCTTCGAACTCCTGAATGTCGATATGCCGACGTGACTAGATATTGCGCCATGCGTCACTGGATCGGACGACCCAGATTTTGTCTTGAAATATAGGTGCTTTATCTGACGCTATACCTCGGGTAACTTGGTAGCCCCGAGATCCCGATGACGAGCGATCAACTTTATAGATGGGTCTCGGCCGCTCAACAACAAAACTTCACTCGCTCGCTTGACTGGTAACCTGAAAAGAGATTCTTCCGTGCTGTGCTTGGGCGCTTTTCGTGCAACCTGCAGACCTGGGTACTTTTGTGCCCAAGATTACTAATTACTTGTGTTAAGGGTTGTTATATTTATCTTGTTGCAACTTAGTTATCGCATGATTACTTGTGTTAACAATTACTTGATTAATGATTACGTGTGTTAACAATGTTATGTCATGACATTGAAAGTTATATTTATTGTTATATAGGTTAAAATGGGAAGCTACATGACAATGGCATGGCATGTCATGGCAATGACATGGCATGCCATGTCATGTATTGGAAAGGCATAGCATTGGTATGGAAATTCTTTGATATGGAAAGGCATGGGTATGGCATGGCATGTCATGGCTTGGGAAGGCATGGAAATGACATGGAATGGACATGTTTGATAATGGTGTGGAAATTCCAATGGTATGGCACACAATGACTTGGAAAGGAATGCCAATGGCATGGCATGGAAACAACATGGCATCAATAGGTTTCTTGATTGGATTTGGGAGGGTCCTTTGTCTCCATGTGTGCTCTAACCCAAAAATTGGGTAGGAATGTGCAATAAACTCTCATAGATGGTGAAGGGAAAAGAATAATTTTTTCAAGTCTCCTTCAAGGAATTTTGGTAGCATAACATTACTTTCTATAGTGTGTCATGAAATGTAACCTCAAAATCTTTATTTGTAGGTGGAAAATTATACCCATTCTAAGATCTAGTTTCCATGTGAACTCTCTCTTTCTATTGATCAAAATAAAAAAATTTAGTGGACATTATGGAAGATTGAATAAATGTTATTAATAATTGACGGGTTTAACAAAATTTACATATACCCACTACACAATCTAAACAAAAATGTGCATTAATTAATCCTTGACTAGTCTTTTTGGCATTTATGAAGGGTTACAAATAAATCAAATTATTTTATATATTTCATGCATAGAAAGAGGGTAATAATGTGTTTTCCCTAGAAAATAACATTGAGCTGAAATTGTTAAGTGATTTACAATTATGTATAAGATAAATGAGAAAATTTATTTCTATAATAAATTATTGTAATATGCTTTTTTTAAGGTCACAATATTTTCAAGTGGCCTCTATTTGAGTGTGGATTGTCATTGGATTTAGATGGAGATAATTCAAGAGGTAGTCCATATTGTTGGATGTGAGTTAGAATATGGATATCCACAACATTCATGAAATTTAGAAGGAATGATCTATCGATGATGTAGAAATACATGGTTGATTAACAAGCAATGCTACTTGAGAACTGTTAATTGCTTATGGATTTAGTGTTGGGTATGTGTTATATTCTTTGCATGTGTGTGTGTGTGGGTGAGATACGACAACTGCGTCTGGCGATCCGTACAAACTAGATTTTTGGGCGGTTTTTGCTATTTTTAGCGGATTTTGCTATTTTTAGCTGATTTGTAAATTAATCCCGGATTAAGGGATTAGGGTTTTGGTATCTACGGAATACCTAAAAACATTGTATATATTGT
>SNQJ01S0002666.1:251110-263565 GCA_010110895.2 Picea sitchensis
GGTGAAATTCGATATAATGAAAAAGAAAGGTTTTCCCGGTTGAGGGTTTCCGGTAAAGATCTCTGTGTATGAGCCATTGATTAATTTCTGTATTGCTTAAGAATATATATGCATTGCTTTACTTCGCAGGTTTAAAACTTACATTTAGCACTTAGAATTTTTTTGCACCATAAGCTATTCTTTAATGCGTAATGCAACTATTTATAATCACTTTAGAAACAAATCAAGGGATTAATACACATCAAATTCATACACTTTGGAATTCAAAAACTTTGAAATTCATATATTCATCAACATCAAATGTAGAAACAATGAGAATCATAAAAAATGTTCCATGACATGTATATATATACTCAACATTGTCTAAGTCGTACATTTTTTACAAAATGGCAACTCGTGCCTAGTATACAAAGTGACTACAAGCTCTCTAACATAAAAAACATCTATATCGTGACCTAGCTACAAAATGGAAGTAGTTGGTCAATCATTGACCATTGCCACCCTCTCCACCCTTAGAAGCATCTTGTAAATATATATTTCTTCTCTTGATTGAGGATGCACCTCGAGAGGTTCTAGGCCTGGGCGTGCTTCGTCGCTCTCAAGACTGCACAAATAATAAACAATGTTATAAGTTTTTTTCATCAATGAATTAATAGGCATACAAATTGATACTTTGTAATTTAACCTAAGACAACTCACTGCATATGAAAATGTCAATCATGAAGGTGTTACCCTCCTCCATGACCCCAATCTCTCTGCAGTTCCATCCTACATCAATTACAAAGATGAAGTCAAGAAAATTAAACAAACATGTGTAAAAACAATTCATGAAACATAAAAATTATCATGAATGCATTATCTCACCGTGAATATCTCAGGCATCCATGGAGATTCACTGACAGATGGAGCACTAGGTTGTACAATCTACTCTGAGACAACCTCTATTGTGGAAGTCTATGTCGATGGGGCCGAAAGTGGTGGTGGGGGTGGGTGGTAGACATGTGGGTTGTGATGGACCCTCATAGGATGTACAAGTGATTCCAACAACATATGCCTGGAGAAAGGAAAAATAGAACCAACGCGCAGTTTCCTAGGGGGTGCAATACTACTATACCTAACAAATATATCGACAACCTACATAAATATGAATAAAATTGAACTATTAGTACCAAATAGTAAAATTCAAAAACATAAACAAAAACAATTTGAGAATTATACGATATTTAACTTTACACATGATACCTGTGACATTGGTGACTTGTCCATCCTATATGGACACTCCCCGACATCGCCTGGTACCAAATCTTGTAGAAACAAGAGAACATATAAAAAAATTGATCATGTCATAAAATAAATAAATGACTACGTTGAATCTATCAAATGTGATACATACTTGTGTGTATTGTGCACCCAATGAACATGTTGCCTCTACTGCTACATCAGTGGTGGGGCTATGCATTGATGCATCCATAGGCGTAGAGGTTCTGCTGCTAGGATGCAACAACTACAAAACAACATACAATCAAATATTTATATAAATACACAAAATACATATATTATGATGACTAACATAGAGAGGGTTAAGATACTAACCTCCTCCATGAAGCTATGTTGTCCACTGGGCTCTATAGGCCGATATATTGTTTTCCTGCATCTCGAGCATCTGTGAGGTTCACATGGATGGCTTGTATTTCTATGTTCCCTCTCCTCAGTGTACTCTCCTACGCATGATGATGCTCCAACTCTTCTATCAATGTCACTGGAAGGAACCTCCTGCCGATATAGTGCAACACAACTACTGTGTTGCACTAGGCTATGATTCAAAGAGGAGATGGCTAGTTGTACTTGTTGCAAGTTCTATGGAACAAAAGAATGTTGGGTAGGGGGGTTAGGCCTTCGCCTGGGGGGACGTGGACCTAACTCGGGGTTGTTCCTGGCATGCTCTCGATATTTTTCAAACCCTGGACCCACCCCATGGAAGTCACCAATGTCAAAGTAGTTGACATGCTTATTCATAATAAACTCAACCCATAATTTTCTCAAAAAATATAAGGGAATCTCCCTGTTATTGCAGGGAAGTTTATGAAAAACCATGTACCACCTATCCATCTAGTTTTGACTAATTTGGGGATGGATGCACCATTCAATGGAGATGTATTTCCTAGTCAGTGGTAGTTCTTGTCCATTTCTAGGATCCTTAAAAATAGACAATATTTGTTGCTTTGAAAGTCCTAGTTCTTTGACTTGGTTTCTGTCCAAACTAGTGCTATAGTACTCATACATTTGTGCCCTATAATCAGAATATAGTATACCTAGGGAGGTAATATGGGGTACCTAGGCAGATACCCAATGGGAATGAGGTTATGTATTATTAGTGGAAGTCATTTAATATATGAGAATGCGGTCATTCAATGTAAGGTGGAATAGGTCCTCTATATTAATAAAGACCCACTATGGTAGTTAGATGTAATAAATGTGAGAAGGTTCTCTAGAAGGTTCCTAGGAGATAAAGAGAGATTTATAAAGAAGTGTAAGCAATGTGATGAAACATAGTGAAGAATATTGTGAATGTATTCAACATTGCTTTAGGAGTGTTATCCTTCCTTAAGGATTAATATATGATGTTACCCTACCTCAAGGGTTTTGTCTACATTCTTGTGTCCATTGTTTTAGTGAATGGCTTGGATGATTCTTGTTGAGATTATTGGTTATTTCTGAAGTATATAGTCAGATCTATTCAGGTACTTAAAAATTGGTATCAAGGCACTTTCCTTGGCCAAAGAAGGGGATATATTTTTTTTTCTCTTTTTGCATATTTTTCTAGGAAAAAAAAGAGAGGGCGGTGCACTTTAGGCTCATATCTGAAACTTTATATGTAGAATTTGGCCAAAAAAATTAGATATTTGAAATCCTATTGGAAAAATACCCATTTAAAAAAAAACATTAGCCGAAACGGTGTCCGGGAAGTAATGTTATGAGCATTTTAAATTCAACTGTTTTTTAGGGTTTTTTTTTTCCGAAAAAATCCACGATTTTCTGCAGTAATTTATTTTTAAACCCTAGTTTTTGTTGCAAATTTATTCCAAGAAAGATACATTTTACTGGGAATAATAACGGTCCTAGTATTGAATAATTACTAAAGTCCCACAAGTCATAATGGAAAGAACGATGAAAATTTTTGTTATTTCTTCATTTCATAGAGGATGTTGCAGCATGGAAGGCATCATTGGACTCTTTCTAGCTAATGAGACTTCCAAATGAAGAATTGGAAATTTTTCTCTTAGATAGGTGGTCTCATGTTTGAAAACAAGATAAAGAGAGCACCAAGGGTTTATTTTCAAGTGAAAAAACTATATTACAAGTTCACGATTGCATTCATAAAGAAAAAATCATTGTTTCTGTTAACCCTAGTTGCCAACAAATTTTTATCAATGTTCAGTTGGTTAATAGATTACAAGTTCCTGCAAAGAATATTCATAACACATAGGTTGTTGATAAACATGTTCAAATTTTTAAAGATTTGAAGATTACTATGGATAAATATGTGTTGCATTCATATTTTCATGCTACATATATGGATGATTTGGATATTGTTTTGGGATATCCTTGGATAGAATCAGTGGGTACCATTAATATTAATGTGAAAAATAATTTTTTGAAGTTGTGGTACAAGAAAAAGAAAATCACATTGTAGGATGCGTCTCTTAGTAAGAAATATGGGCCCATGGAGGCTAACAAAGAAGTTATTTCCGAGTCCAAAGTTGAATCAGAGGTAGAGTCTATAGAAGGAGATGAAGCAAAACTAGAGGGAGGATGTAATCAAGAAGCTAACGAGGTCATTGACTCAAAGGAATAATTTTTTTCATATTTGAAGAAAAAAGAACATATTCTTACAGTTGTTGTATATAACCATCCACATCATATAGAGAAACAACATTCATCAATGCAAGGGTGTGTGCATCAACACATTTATGCACCAGCAGGGCACCAGACAGAAAACCAATCAAGAGGTGCATGGAGGACTACCGACACTACAGGAAGAGATCAGGCTATAGAAAAAATCCCATGGAAACCTCGACATGATGCAGAGCAAGATCAGGGTGGCAAGGCAATAAATGAGCATCATGTTCGACTTCCATTGGGATGGATGGTCTTACTTGGTACCAATTGACTACATTTCTTCTTCATTCATATTGTATGGTTTCTTTTCATGTTTTGAGGACGAAACATGTGAAGGGGGATGGAATGTGGTATACCTAGGGAGGTAATATGGGGTACTTAGGGAGGCACCCAATGGGAATGTGGTTATGTATTATTAGTGGAAGTCATTTAATATATGAGAATGTGGTCTTTCAATGTAAGGTGGACTAGGTCCACTATATTAATAAAGGCCCACTATGGTAGTTAGATGTAATAAATGTGAGAAGGCTCTCTTGAAGGTTAATAGGAGATAGAGAGAGCTATATAAATAACTGTAAACAATTTAATGAAACAAAGTGAAGAATATTGGGAATGTATCAAGCATTGCTTGAGGAGAGTTATCCTTCTTTACGAATTAATATATGGTGTTACCCTACCTCAAGGGTTTTGTCTACATTCTTGTGTTCAATGTTTTGGTGAATGGTTTGGATTATTCAGGTACTTAACACAGAAATAGAGGTCAATTTCCCTTGGGAACTTGCAATAGACTACACAATGATGTCCATATAAGTATCCAATGAGACTTTGCTAGGCTTTCTAGTCTTCCTTAATTGTTCCTCAAGGGTTTGTAATATAACCAAACCCTCATCAATTTCTATGTTTACATTGTGTGGTGGTGGTCGGTTGGGGTTTTGATCTTCTTGGTTTTCTTGTGAGGGGTTTAAATTGTCTCGTGGTTCCATTGTATTATATATATTTCAATTTAAAATCCATGGCATGTAAATTAGGTTTCTTTTTTATTTAAAATACAAAATTATATATATTTTTAAATTTAGATTATTGGGAGAAAATTACTAAATTGGAATGACTAAATAGGATTAAAATTAAGAAAAATGTAACATACCTGGACATGGTATCCCCCTCATCCCTTTCTTTCTCTTCTCTATATCCACTATCTTTTCCCAATGAGAGAAGCGCGAGCGAGATTTGGGCACAAATCGCATTTGGGCCCTTAATATATTTTTATCAGTAAGACCGCATGCGTGCTCTTAAGATCATATACATGGTTTTTCCACTAAATCTACATGGAAATCTATGTGGAGGTTTGACCATATATGAAACTATATGTATAGGAACACGTGCACGTTCCTAAGAACACACACATGTTCTTGCGAATGCATGTTATTAATCATGTCCTTGCCACTTTTTCGGCCACCAAGCTCTTTCACTCACCCTTCAATGTGACTAAGTTGGGATGGATGAGGTTCTTGAACATCTATGTCCATGTCATTTTAACGAATTGTTTCATCTTCTTTTGGGTCTCCCAAGATTGAACCAAATATTTGATGACATTTCAAATCTTGAAGGGGAAGAGAAGGTGTTCGTGATTAGAACAACACCAAATCTCCAAAAATATTCATCTATTAAAAAAATAAAATATGGTGTTACGAACGAAAGGTGTACCTAGTGTGTTGAAAGCCAATTCAAAAATTTTCATTTGAAACACAACTTGTAGAAATTGGAAGGTGATTTTCTTTTCCAAGAAGCTTGAATTCATGCATCATCCCATATTTTATTTGATTATAATATTCCCTTACTTGATATTGATGGTGCTCCTTGAAGCTAAATGCGTGGGAAGGTACCATAGGAGCAAAAACTCTTGTATTTCACTTGCATGGGGTATCAATGGTTTGATCCACTCTCGTATACATGGTCAACATGCACATAACTCTCATAAATGTTAATAAAACCTTAGGGGATTAGGGTACATTGATAACTCACCATTTACCATTACAACCGAGAGAAGAGGTTGCATTTACATGGAAATCTACTTGTCCATTATTTCCCTACATGGTAGTGATTCACATACTTAATTTGTCTAGCCTCATTATGGATCCTCATGATGATAAGATTCAAATATTTGATAGAAGAGGTCTTTATGCATATCATGAACCTAATTATAATCAAAGAATCCCCAAATACAAGGACCTTCTTGTTCTAGTTAGCATCTAGGATATTAATCCTTTAATAAAGTATTTTGTTGGATTGTTTGAGAGAGTTCTTAATCCACAATTAAAAGTATATTTATTGGTTTTTATCAAGATCAAGGGAAATTTCCCTACACTTGCTACTCCTCACATATGCATTACTTAAAAATGAAATTAGGAATTAATTTAAATTTTTGATCATATGACAATCATATAAAAAATATAAAAATAAGGATGATGTAACATCTCTCTCCGGGATGCTACGAAATAATATTTGCTAACCTAAACACATGCATTAAGTGTAAACACACATTTTTATCTTTTATCTCTAGAATAACCTACAACATATTCATAACTCTTTTACAATTTTTTCAATGCTAAATATTCCAATTTTAATCCAAATATAAAAATTTAAATAAGAGGATGAGATAGATAAGAAGTTAACATTATGGTTAAAATATTTAAATGAAAACATAACAAAATATACAAAGTAAAATAACTCCTCCCTAGTTTGTTGAAGGTGACCATTTGCAATGCAGTTCTTCCAGTAGTAGGAAGATGCTTCCAAGCATTCTTTTTCCTCTTACACAGAGTGAAACAACATAATCCTTTCATCCAACTAGGCACCTAGCCAACTTCCTAGCTCCAAGAAACCTTTCAGTTTCTTGGCCCTCCATGCTCGTGACTCCAAGAACAACAAAGCACATCTAATCCCCAATCAATAATCTCAACTAACATCGAAACATCCTTTATTCCTAACCTTCTTCCATCTTCCATCCTATTATTTACTCTGTTGGACTAAGCTAGAGAGTCAACTATATTGACCTAACTCTAGATAGAACCCATAAAGGAAATTGTCATACATCTCGACCAATCTTCCCCGATAGGAAAACAACAGTCTCCATTGCATGTCTAGGGGAGCATGACTTTAGACATCCCTCCCACGAATCTAGGTTTCAGAGGATAAATGGTGGGAAACACCTCCACCCCTCCTCATAGAACTAGGGTCAACACCCTACATCAAGCCATACTATGCAACTATTGTTATTAGAGTCACATCATTAAACAATGTCCACTCTGGGCAAGTTGTGCATGATGTCAAAACCACACTTACCACAGATCATAGAAATATTTTCAATCATAATCTAAATAATAAGTACAACTTATAGCATAAGCTATCTTCTTGATGTCTACAACATCCAAGTTACCCAAGCATTATCGTTGTTTGGCTATCACATAGTTTATCAATCTGTAGGTTAGTTCACCAATAACTCATATCCATGCATATACATTTCAATTTAATATAAGAATTTCTATATTTATTGACGTTCAATTAAGAAATTTATGTTTATTTTTATAATGCCTTGCATCTTTTATACATTTACAACATAAATTGAACTGGTACCCATGTACCAAAATTCCACATTTAAATATACAAGTTTGAAAAATTCTCATAATTATCAATGTTATGAACATATAATAATAAAATAACATTATAAAACACATAAATAGGTCCATATATACAAATCATGTCTATATTAGTCTAACTAAGTCCAAATAGTTAATAAGCAATGAATTACTAAGATGAATAAAATCAAAGTTCTAATTGTCCAAGATCAAAATATGGGGCGTTACATACACCCACCCTTCAAGAAACTTCATCCCGAAGTTATGGTCATTCTCAATATGAAGAAAAATTCATGACACAATGTATATGTGTCTTCTTTGAGAGTAGACCCTGTGTTATATCATTCCTATGCATCTTCCTTGATAGAAAATCATATACTATACTCGTCCCACTGGACCTTCACTTGATTAAAAGAAGTTGAGCATTTTAATACATTATTTGAAACTATCCCTATTCAACATGCATCTTACTTTGTCTTGACTCTATTTTATTACCACTTGTAATTTAATTAATGAGAAGACACACTTCTCTTATAGATTTATTCTTCCTAAGTTCCATATTTGAAGCAAAGTCTGCTAGTTTGACATTCAATTGGAATTTTATTTCATTAACGTTTATTTAGTTAAGTGAATGTTAAATTGGGTTCGATACAAATTTCATTAAGCCAAGCATACAATTTCACCTGGAATATCTTGATAATTATAAGCAATTATAACTGACTTGCTTATCGCTCAAACTTGAGTGATACAATACATACACCATCAAAACAAAGTTTCCCATGCTTTGGAACATTGATTAATATACTGCTGAATGTTTTTCATGTGATGTCATCACTTCATAGTTTGTTCATTGTCCTCAATCTTACTTTCTTCTTAGGTCATAGAAATTTAAATTTCGACCAAGTTAAATGTTTAATATAGGATTATTTTCATCATAGTCAAGGAAAATCATGTTTTCTATCAAAAAATCACTATTACAAATATGCTTACATGTAACAAGCACTATGTCTACCATGCTTTAGTGAGCATTTCCAATCAAGAGTAAGTCTCGTATTAGGGTCCATTCCACACTTTATCATTACTTGTCTTTAAAGCCTTCTTTTTTCACCATTGGTCTTCATACATCTCAACTTTATATCTTTTATTTTCATTATTATTAGTATTTATTATCTTTCAAATTATTTTTTCAATCAATCATTTATTATTATTATTATTTTATTATTTACCATCACTGTTACCATGTTTTTTCATTTATGCATTCTATTAACTACTATTGCACCATGTAACTTATTCATTAACTTTCCTCTAATAATAACTATATATATTTTTTATTTAACTTTTTAAACTTTTACAAACTAATAAGTATTATAATTGGAATCCTCTCATGATATGGATTTATGAATTGAAGGCAAAATCAAGCTCTTCAGCAAGGTAGAGGAACTCGAAATCTATTGTAAGATGTAAAATGCATACTATATTATATGAAAATGCATAGTTTTTATAAGTAAACCATGCTTACATAGAATAATAACATATATATAATATATATGATAATATGTGTATGGAAATATGTATGTGTTTTGGTTTTATGGAAACTCATAGTTAGGTAAGAAAAAATGTTACGGCTGGTTAATTTTTTTTTTTAATTACGGATGGATGCTTTACTTTTACTATTATATTTTTCCATTTATTATTATAACTTGTTTTTACTAACAATGACCTTTTGGGAAAGGGAATTGGAAATCCATAATTAGAGCATTCACGATTGTGTTGGAGTTTCGTTCTCTTGTTTTTATTTTTATTTTTAATATCTATTTATTCTGATTGTTAATTAGAAAGCACATTGTTTTTTTTAAATAAATAAAATTATTAATATTAATATCTAATATCTTTTTAAATAAATAAAATCATTAATATTAATATCTAATGTTTTTTTTTTAAATAAATAAAATCATTAATATTAATATCTAATGTTTAAATATTGCTTTTATATTTAATCTATCTATAAAGTTTCTAAAATCCATTGAACTTTCTTTCCCTATATAATTCAAATGCTAAAATGGCATCCAGAACAATCTAATTTCACAATCGTTCATAGTGTTAGCTTATGTCCAACTAATAAATTATATAAGAGAAATTAAAATAAGATGAATAAAAAAAATGGGAAAAAAATGTTTAGTAAATGTAATAAGAGATGTTCACTAAAGATAGGCATAGACAAACATAAATCACTAGCAAAAATTGTCCAAATAAATTTGGGGAAAACTGCATTTAAATCACTAGCAACCATGTGTTCCTTATGAATGCCATTTCTAGCCTTCAATTGATATGACAAGTAGGCATAACATATGGATGTCAAATATCTCCTATTTATATAGGTTCGAACCAAATCCTAATATCTCTTTTCTTGAAATTGGTTTCACGTTTTTTTTTTAAAGTATCATTTTCGAATCATTATTTCTTTTTAGTTAATCACTAATTCTTTTAGTTATTTAGTAAAAAAAAATTGCACAAAATATCATAAAAGAGTTTAAAAACTCTTAAATTTGCATTAAGCATAAAATTACCAATATGAAAAACAAGTGAGGGTGGGGTGAGGGCATATCTTAGTGAAAACATATTTTTATTGAGGGTGAGGTGTAGGATATATTAGAGAAAACATAAATATGTTTTTTATTGAGGGTGGGGGTGCATGATATATTAGAGAAAACATAAATATGTTTTCACTAATATATCCCCCCACCCTCAATGAAGGCAATGGTGGGGGTTGGGGATATATTAGAGAAAACATAAATATATTTTCATGAGTATATCCCCCCACCCCCAATAAGGGCAAAGGTGGGGGTGGGGTATATATTAGTGAAAACATATTTTATATCCCCCCACCCCCATTGAGGGCGAAGGTGGGGGTGGGGTATATATTAGTGAAAACATATTTATGTTTTCACTAATATATCCCCCTACCCCACCCTCAATATAAATATGTTTTCACTAACATATGCCCCCAACCCACCCTTAATGAGGGTGAGGGTGGGAGGATATATTAGTGAAAACATATTTTTATTAAAGGTGGGGGTGGCTAGATATATTATAGAAAACATAAAAGTCATATTAAATTTGAGATCCCAACCTGATTACATTATCATACTCACAAGTTCATATTAATAAATGTCGTGCACATGCATCAAGTGAGTACACTCATACCGAGTAGTCAAGGCAAGAAGTGGATTCATTTACGCAAGCGCGAGAACAACAATTTAGACACTGGAGTCTAATAACTTGTCATAGGTTTTGGTGGTGGTAGGTGGAGTCACGTCCACTTTAAGGAGATCTCATAAACATATCGACATGACGTGTGGCAAAATTCCTAACCCGATTTGTCTGTGTTCAGTTTTTTGAGGTGTGTCAAATTACCTTCTTCTCGTTGGGCAGGTCACCACTGGCCAAGTCCAAACTCTCCACCTAGTCATCCTGCCACTGCTTGTTATTTTCAATTTAATTTAATCAAATCATATATGTAACTTTATAGATTTCATAGGGATTTTGGATCTAAGTGGGGATGCCCATCAAATTGTGATTTTTGGTGGAAGTCGTAGCTTGTGTAGGCATAAGGGTTTCTAATCAGAAGTTGGAGACTATTTCATGGGAAGATCATTGAGCAGATCTTTGTGTGGCCATGGCTATCAGGCCGACCACTTCCCACTCTCAGGTCGACGACTGGGTTTTTTAGTTTTTTTTCTTCTACGGTGGTGACTTGGTTGAAGGGTACGGTTTCATAACATGTAACACATGGTCACATGTTCTATAGTATGTTTGGGTTGTAAATACCTACCAGTGACCATATTCAGCTGAGCCAACATCATCTCTATTTTCTCTCTGGTCAACAAAGGCATGAGCTTGCAAAATACATATAACACATATGGTCGTAGGCTCTATTTCTTTGGCACACTTGAAATTAAAATCAAATACACGGGGAGGTGAATATTACTTTATCTGAACCAAGCCATGGTAGCATCATACATTTTGAAATGCGATTTTATCCATTTCAAAATTTGTGATGTTATTGAATGTATATATCGCATTCCAAAAGAAAAATCAAATAATTAAAAAACATATTAACGAGTACAAGATCAATATCTCATTTTATTAAAAACAAATTGAAGGTTTTCTTCAACTGTGATGACCAAGGATTCAAGCAAGAGAATGAATATGAGATTAAATCCTAAGCTAAATCCTAAAGTCAAAAATAATTTTGAGCATGTTGGTGGTCTTGTTGTTGTTGTCAAATTTCTGAGTCGATTTTCATTTAAGTAGGGTTGGGAAAGAAAGAAAGAATCATTCAATCGAGCAATTTGAAAGAAAATTCCTCGCCTCCTTATCCACGATAAGATTACTTAATGGATTTAAGAATCTATGGAATCTGTGGAGTAGATATTAGTCCTTGATGGAATTTTCAAAGGGATTTACCATATGGGGTTTGTCCCATCCCTTTTCAATAAGAGGAACAGAGAGATGGATCGTTCGAGTTGAGGAATAATTCCCAAAATGGTTGATTATTTCCTTATTATGCCATAAACATGATTCTTTAGTATATATTTATACAAGTTTCTATATTATATATTTATGATTTCATTACGACCATTAATATGTGTTGATGCTTGAATTCATCAGGATCAAAACGAGAACCTCACGAGGATATTATTCCCCCTTCATTTTTATAGAGGTGGTACTCCTCTTGGGATAAAAGATACATATGTGATATCTTGGATTAGGTGAGAGCTAGGCAACAAACCCTGAATCTTTATTACTTGAGATTATGAAATAAAATGGTTCTTCAATAATGTGAATAAAATCTTTATGTGCAACAAAAATATTTTTATAATAAGAAACGTTGAAGGAGGGCTTCAACATCAGAATTAA
>SNQJ01S0002666.1:263575-275566 GCA_010110895.2 Picea sitchensis
ATATGAGAGAATGATTTGATCATCTCTATTAATTTTAAAAGAGTACTTCTATCAAGATCATAAGAGAATTTGATAGGTCAACCTCAAATATCTCATACTTAAAACTCAAAGTTACAAGATACGGTCAAGATCAACCCTGAAACAATTCTTTCTGGAGTTTATTCATGAAAAATGTTATTCATTACAAAAGATTTGATAGCCATGTTTATGGCTGTAAATACTCCATGATCGTACAAGAAAATTGTGTATAAGAATACAAGAAGAATACTCAAGAACTCAACCTTGTTCCTAACTCAGAGATTCAAGCATAAAGCTACAAGAAATGGTGTAGAAGAAGAAAAAGAGTGGAGAAGATGGAGATTTATTTCCTTTGATCAGAAGCTTGGATGTACATTCATGGTTGTTTCTTCTTCTTTCTCTGATCTTCTTGCCTGCCCCTTTGAGAATTCTTATTATTGGACCCTTTGATGAAGTCTCTCTTCTCTTTTTAAGATGAGATTTTCTAACTACTTGAGTAGTTAAGGTTTCTCCCTTCTAGAAATTCATGTACAAGTTTCTTCTTGAAACATTCCCTCTAATTAATGCCTCATTAATAACTCATTAATGAACTCAAATCATTAATATAATCATATTTCAAATGGGTCTTTTCCCTTTTTTATAAAAAAATTTAAAACAAACTTTTATTTCAAAATTTTAACTAATTGCTTTTTAAAAGAGGATGACTTTTTGGATAGGATATATAACCTTTAAGCCATATAAACCAATTCATATGTGATATACATTGTATTATATTTCCAATGATACAAGGTTTGTCCAAATTCCACTCCCGGATCTCAAGATATGACCTTGTGAAGTTGAGGTGTTGAGTAAATTTATCAACTAGGCATAAAAATGTTACTGAATGATATTTTACTTTTTTAGAAAATTTTGGCAACTTTCATCTCTCAAAACCTGTCCCATCATCTTACACATCAAAATACCTTTCCAACGGTATAAAGTTTGCTACAAACGGAGGCTGGGAGTTCAATATATAGCATTTGTCATATTGTGATTCAACCATTGTCGATCAAGTTTGATGGGTAAATGTGGGCGCTTGATTTAATTTCGACCTCCTTTGTTGAATTTTGACTTTTCTTCAATATTATGATCCGACATGTATGAGAATAAAATATTCTTAGTGGTATATAATGTTAAGTGTACATACACTAGACAAAAAATAAAGAAGAGGGGAGATTTTGAAGCTTGGAGGATTCGACCCTTGGAAAATTGTTGAATATAATAATATTTTTTTCATGCCCATTCAACCACCAATCTTCCTAGTCAACAATGATGAGTCACCCAACCAAATATTTCCACATTCCATCACTCGATCGACCAACAATATGACAATAAGAATCTATCATATGTCATCCAATAAAATCACGCCATGTGTCACTTATTGTATGTTGTCACATGTCTCCATTAATTAGTTTCCATGTGGCACCATCCATTTAAATTCCATGTGGATATATCTTGTTGGTTAATAAAGTGACATGTGTCACTTGGAGACGTTCCTCATAGAACTTAGGATAGAAAAATAATTATTAAAATAATATGGCGGGTTCGCGGGTTCACATGAATGCAAAGGCAAGTGAAGAAATTACCACGGACCCGTGGTAATACATAGTAAGAAATGAGTGTGAAAAATTCTAATTGTAGGTGAAGTGGGGATGAGAGGTAAATAGTTGTAAAATATTCTAAGACTTGAGAATTGGCCGGATGGACTTTCATATAACATATGAAATAAATATCACCAACCCTCACCAACTGACGAACCCGTGAACCCACTGTAACTCATACATATTTAGCTAAGTGTTGGAGGAGTTACATAGTAAAGAGTATTAAAAAGAATTGTGTGCATTATGAAGGTGGCGGAAGTCAAAGTGAATTGTTAGGGTATTGGAGATAAAACATACTCTTAAGAAAGATCACCAACCCGCCAACCCATGGTAAGCCATAGTAAATAAGACTAAGTCTAGAAAGTATATAATGGATCATGTGAAATATGGAAAGAATTATGGAAAATATGAAAAATGAAAAGAAACATATGGGAAATAAAAGGAATTATGTGAAATTTGGGAAAATAAAAAAGGGAAAAGGAAAGAAATGGAAAAATGAGATAATGAAAATGAAAAGGAAAATAAAAATAAATGGGAAAATAAAGAAAAAGAGAAATGAATGTGAAGGTGGAAAGGAATAAGGAAAAATGGTAAGGGGAATATGAAAGTAATGAGACAATGGGAACAATGTATAAGATGACATAATGAGTAGATGTGAAGGGAAAGGGAAGGAAAGAACATGTCACTTATAACATTTTTCACATTTCTTCTTGTAATAGCTCCATTGGACTTCTGGACAGAAGTATGTGTATCTTGGTCATGGAGACTCGGATTTTGATTCTGTGAAATGCATGGTGAAGTTGATACCGAGGTATATGCAATGAACATATAATAGTTCAAAAATATTCATCTTCCAATATCATTTTTTTTTATTAATCAAAGAGTGGAAAAATATAGATGACCAAATTTTGGTCAACAACTGGCTCCAACTGCGGGATAATGACCCCCTATGGGTTGTAGAGAACATCACAATCTCCATACTGGCTACCTTATCCATTTGGCTATGGAGTCATCTTCAAAATGAACTCTTGTAATTCTTCATCTTTCATGGAGTTATCTTCAAAATTCAATATAAAGACTTCATTATTGTGTAAAACTTGAACTGAGAAATAAACTATGTACAAGAAGATCTACCTACCTTATCTTACTTGGAGGAAAGAGACAATTTTAGGTGTACGTAGATTTCGAATGGAGCCATTCGAGCATCCAATTGAATTGTGAAATGGGCTCCAATAGTAAGAAAAATATTGGGGCTACTACTAATAAATCAAGAGCACGAAAATCAGGAACATGCCCAAAATGTACCATAGTGGGATCGAGCAATGTGTACAGAAGACTTGTTTGCATTGGTGGATTGACAATGCTTTTGAACCAATATTCAATATAATTTGTTATTGGATGCCTAATTTTACTATTGTATTTGATTGGATGAGGAGTTTTCAACATAAGAATACATTCATCATTTTCCTTATTTGCAACCACTTGCAGGGTTATTGATTCATCGGAAATATCTTGAAAATACTTTTCTTTCTTGTAAAGGTGATCTTGCTCATCATTCTTCTCAAGATTCATTTCTTCCATCAATTATTCTTGTTTCAAGTTCTCTTGTGATGTTTCATCATCTATTACAAGGCTAAAATCTTCTTGTGTATTTGGTGAAGGCTCCTCAATTTCATTTTCAAATTTGTTGCTTGAAATATTTTCATATGGAGTATATAGGAGGCTGAAATTTTCTTCTTGTAATTTGAAATTTTCATCTTCATCTTTAGAAACATGACTTGACTTAGAAATTTCATTCAATATTTGATTAGATTCTTCTTCAAAATTGGTCACTTTGTTATATTGCTTCGATATGGGAGAGGATGGGTGGGAAACAACATTTAAAACAATCAACAAAAATATATAAATGCACTTTTGGGAAGAACTTTTCTGCAAATGAATCTTCTAACACATCCCAACTGGTAATGTAGTTAGGAATTAATTAACTATATCATTTAAGAGCATCCCCTCATAGAGTTTGTAATAATAATCTACATGTAACATTGTCTTCAGAGAGGTTGAAATCATAACATGTACCTTTAAAATTAATCAAGTGTTGCTCTACATCTTCTAAAGCATCCCCAAAGAATGTAGAAAAATTTTCAATAGGAATTTTGGGTATTTGAAAGTCTATTTCTAGTAGATTTAAAGGGATTTAATGAAATAGCCTCCTTCTTTGAGTATTTCTCTCTTTTGTTGAGTCTTGTAAATTCAATGATGGGATTGATGAAGAAAATAAGGAAGCATTATGACATGAATGAAACCCTTCATTTTGAATTTTTTCAATGGAGTTTCTAGAGAGTTCATTCTCCGGAATATTTGGTCCTTGTCGTTCCTTTTTAAAATTATAAAAAAGGTGAGACATGCTTAAAGTAAGCAACAATTTTCTTGAATCTTCTTTTTGAAATTTTGAGCCATGGATATTTCTAGTTCTTCAATCTGATTTGAAGAAGGGCCTCAAATGTCTTGAAAATAAATTGGTTCTCCAGTATGGTCACCAAAAATGTTGACGCTTGAATCCGTCGGGACCAAAATGACAACCTCATGAGGACATTAGTCCCCCTTTTCTTTTACAGAGGTGGTACTCCTCTTGGGATAAAAGATATATCAGTGATATCTTGGATTAGGAGAGTGCTAGGAAACAAACCCTAAATATTTATTACTTGAGATTATGAAATAAAATGGTTCTTCATTAACCTGAATACAATCTTTATGTGCAACACAAATATTTTTACAATAAGAAAAGATTGAAGGAGGGTTTCAACATCATAATTAAATTGTGATCAACATCGCACACAATCTTCTTAATCATATATAAATGCATCTATATCTTCTTCATGAGAAATATGAGAGAATGGTTTTATCATATCAAATAATTTTAAAAGAGTACTTCAATCAAGAACGAAAGAGAATTTGATAGGTCAACCTCAAATATCTCATACTTAAAACTCAAAGTTACAAGAGACAGTCAAGATGAACCCCGAAGCAATTCTTTGTGGAGTTTATTCCTGAAAAATGTTCTTCATTACAAAATTTGTGATAGTCATGTGTATGGTTGTAAATACTCCATGATCATACAAGAAAATTTTGTATAAGAATACAAGAAGAACCCTCAAGAACTCAGCCTTGTGCCCAACTCAGATATTCAAGCATAAAGCTATGAGAAATGGTGTAGAAAAAGAAAAAGAGTGGAGAAGATGGATATTTGTTTTCATTTGATCAAAAGTTTAGTTGTACATTGATGGATGTGGCTTCTTCTTGCTCTGATATTCTACCCTACCCCTCTGACAATTCTGATTATTGGACCCTTTGATGAAGCCTCTCTTCTCTTTTTAAGATGAGATTTTCAAACTACTTGAGTAGTTAGGGTTTCTCCCTTCTAGAAATCCCCGTACAAGTTTTTTCTTGAAACATTCCCTTTAACTAATTTCTCATTAATGAAATCACATCATTAATATAAACATATTTCAAATGTGTCTTTTCCCTTTTTTATAAAAAATTTTAAAATAAACTTTTATTTCAAAATTTTAATTAATTTCTTTTAAAAAAAGGAGGACTGTAATTTAAATTTTTGGACAGGATATACAACCTTTTATGCATATAAAAAAAATTATTTGTGATCTCCATCAGCTATATTTCCAACTGTATAATGTTTGTCCAAATCCGACTCCCGGATCTCAATATATGACCTTGTATAGTCGAGGTGTTGAGAAAATTTATTAGGTAGGCATAAAAATGTTACTGACTGATATTTTAATTTTCGAGAAAATTTTGACAATTTTGTTCTCTCAATACCTATCCCATCATCTTCTATATCAAAATGTCTTTCCAACGGTATAAATTTTGTTGCAAACAGAGGTTGGGAGCTCAATATATAGCCTTTGGAAGATTGTGACTCAACCACCGTCAATCAAGTTTGATCGGTAAATGTGGACCCTTGATTTAATTTCAACCTCCTTTGCTGAATTTTGACTTTTCTTCAACATTCTTATCCCACATGTACGAGAATAAAAGAGTCTTAGTGGTATATAATGTTAAGTGTAACATACACTTGACAAGAAATAAAGAAGAGAGGAGATTTTGGAGCTTGGAGGATTCAACCCTTGAAAAATTGTTGAATATAATAATAATTTTTGCATGCCCAGTCAACTACAAATCTGCCCAGTCAAAAATGATGAGTCATCCAACCAAATTTTTCCGCATGTCATCAGTCGATAGGCCAACAATATGCCAATAAAAATCTACCATATGTCATCTAATAAAATTGNCACGTGTCACTTCTTGTATGTTTCCACGTGTCTCCATTAATTAGTTGTCATGTGGCACCATCCATTTAACTGCCATGTGGATATATCTCATTGGTTAATAAAGTGGCATCTGTCACTTGGAGATGTTACTCATAGAACTTAGGATAGGAAAAATATTATTAAAATAGTATGGTGGTTTGTGGGTTTAAGTGAATGCAGAGGTAGGTGAGGAAATCACCGCGGACCTACAATACAAAGTAAGAAATGAGTGTGAAAAATTCTAAGTGTAGATGAAGTGGGGAGGAGAGGTAAATAGTAGTAAAGTAAGTTGTAAAATGTTCTAAGTCTTGAGAATCAGTGGAGCGAAATTGCTTATAACATATGAAATAAATATCACCAACCCTTAGCAACCCGCGAACCCGTGAACCCACGATAACTCATATATATTTGGTTACGTGTTGGAGGAGTCACATAGCAAAGAACAATAAAAAGAGTTGTGTGCATTATGAAGGTGGTCGAATTCAAAGTGCATTGTGAGGGTAGCAGAGATAAGACATACTTTTAAGAAATATCGCCAACCCGCAGTAAGCCATAGTAAATAAGACTAAGTCTAGAAAGTATATAATGGATCACGTGAAATATGAAAAATTTGAAAAATGAAAAGAAATATATGGGAAATCAAAGGAATTACGTGAAATTTTGGAAAAGAAAAAAGGGAAAAGAAAATAAATGGAAAAATGGGATAATGAAAATAGAAAGGAAAATAAAAATAAATGGGAAAATAAAGGAAGAGGGAAATGAATGCGAAGGTGAAAAAGAATAAGGAAAAATAGTTAAGTGTGAAAAATGGTAAGGGGAATATGAAAATAATGAGACAATGGGAAAAATGACTAAGTATAAAATGAGAGAATGAGTAGAGGTGAAGGGAAAGGGAAGGAGAGAACATTTCACATGGAACATTTTTCATATTTCTTCTTGTAATACCTCCATTGGACTTCTAGATATAAGTATGCATATATTGGTCATGGAGACTCGGATTTTGATTCCACGAAATGCATGGTGAAGCTGATACCGAGGGCTATGATATTAACATATAATAGTTAAAAAATATTCATCTTCCAATATCATTTTTTTTTATTAATCCAAAAGAGGGAAAATACACATGTCCAAATTTTGGTCAAAAATATGTTTCTTTAATTTATATTTATGATTTCATTTGGCTTTTCATTACATACCTATTATAAGTTTCTCACAAAATGTTACATAAATTTTACACATACACATATGTGAGTCTCTCACAAGTGTTATGTAAATTTTAATTTGTATTTTATTTTGTCATAGATCATCTATAAAAATCTTGTGTGTGTGTGTGTGTGTGTGTGTGTGTATTTGTTTTCCTTACAATCTAATTTCTTACTAACTAATTTCTATGTTGTGCGTTCTCCTACATAAGGGCTGTAAATATATTTCTGGGTTATTAAGGAGGAACAATTGTTCTAATTTTTTAGGCAAGTGGGTGGGAGCCCTAGGTCTAAGTTTTGAAACCGGCCTCAGATACCAAATGTAACATCTCTCCCTGGGATGCTATGAAATAATGTTTTCTAACCTAAGCACGTGCATTAAATGTAAATAATTTTTTTCATCTTTTATCTCTAGAATAACCGACAACATATTCATAACTCTTTTACAATTTTTCCAATGCTAAATATTCCAATTTTAATCCAAATGTACAAATTTAAATAAGACGATGAGATAGATAAGAAGTTAATGTTATGATTAAAATATTTAAATGGAAACATAAAAAATATACCAACTAAAATACCTCCTCCCTAGTTTGTTGAAGGTGACCGTTTGCAATGCAGTTCTTCTAGTAGTAGGAAGATGCTTCCAAGCATTGTTTTTCCACTTGCCTAGAGTGAAACAACATAATCCTTTTAGCTAACTAGGAGCCTAGTCAACTTCCTAGCTCCAATAAACCTTTCCATTTCTTGGCCCTCCGTGCCTGTGACTCCAAGAACAACAAAGCACATCTAATCCCCAATCAGTAATCTCAACTAACATCGAAGCATCCTTCCTTCCTAACCTACTTCCATCTTCCATCCTATTATTTCCTCTATTGGACTAAGATGGAGCGTCAACAATATTGACCTAACTCCAGATAGAACCTGTAAGGAAAAGTGTCATAGATCTTGACCAATCTTTCCCGATAGGAAACTACTAGTCTCCATCACACGTCTAGGGGACCATGACTTCAGACATCCCTCCCATGACTCTAGGTTTGGGAGGATAAACAGTGGGAAATATCTCCATCCCTGCTCATAGAACTAGGGTCAACACCCTACATCAAGCCATACTATGCAATTACTTTTCTTAGAATCACATCATCAAACAATGTCCACTCTAGGCAAGTTGTGGATCATGTTAAAACCACACTTACCACATATCACAACAATATTTTGAATCACAAATTAAATAATAAGTACAACTTATAGAATACACTATCTTCTTGATGTCTATGACATCCAAGTTACCTGAGAATTACAGTCATTTGACTATCACATAGTTTATCAACCTGTAGGTTAGTTCACCATTAACTCATATCCATGCATATACATCACAATTTAATATAAGAATCCATATATGTATTGACATTCAATTAAGAATTGCATGTTTATTTTTATCATGCCTTGCATCTATTAAACATTTACAACATAACTTGAACTCGTACCCATGTATCAAAATTCCACATTTAAATTTACATGTTTGAACAATTCTCATAACTATCATCGTTATGAACACATAATAATAAAATAACATTATATAACACACAAATAGGTCCATATATACACATCTCAAATGTCTATATCAATCTAACTAAGTCCAAATAGTTAATAAGCAATGAATTACTAAGATGAATTAAATCAAAGTTCTAACTGTTCAAGGTCAAAATATGGGTTGTTATAGATGAGGATTGAATATGTGAGGCGATTTTGTATTTTCCATTAAATATATATTTTTAAATTATCTATAAAAATTATAAATTTTAAAATATATTCAATGCAATTTAATTTTTAAAATTATTTAAATTATATAAAATATTTTTAAATAATTTTAATTATTAAAAATGGTTATAAAATTATAATTAAAAAAATATTTTTTATTTTAATAAAATTAATTAACATTTTGTATTTTAAAAAATACATGTAACTTGTTATTATGCTTAACTATAATTCAAATTTTACTATTCTAGATTATCTTAACCTCAAATGTATCAAGCGCTCAAAGGGATCAAATCTCTATAGATGCAAAACTTGAGGAAAGGTGTAAGCGCTCAGAGGGATCAAATCTCTATAGATTCAAAACTTAAAGAAAGGTTTACGCCTTGAAAAATTTGATCCCTCTCAATACTTAAAATGGATCTAAGCTAGTAATAATATATTATATAGTAATAAATTATTTTTTAGTAAAAAATGTGCTATGGAAAAGGATAATACAAATTGAGTGGAGTTCAAAAGAAACAAAGGATACATAAGATTAATGTAATGGCTCACTAAGTTAACTCAAATTAGACATTTTTTTAATTTTTTTTTTATGTTACGGGTAATTAATCAATTACAATAATTAATTGTACAACACAATGATAAAGCAATCGCAAAAAAAGATAGTTACAATTTAATTTTCAACAATATAAGAGAATTATCTATAAACAAGTTCCATAATGTTACACCATATATTTTCAAGGTTAGTCCACAATAGCAATTATACTAAGAGTCTTACAACCTATTGTCAAAATCAAAAGGTTTTGTCAACTTTCTACAAGGTTCGCAAGACGTTCACCACCTTGCACAAGTTATGAAATATCTTCAGAATCTTAAGCAAGTTGTGACGAGCTACACCAATGTTGCAAATGTTGTCTTAAGGTACTTAGTTATTAATATCATTGATTTGGAACATATCATTAATCAAATTTCTTTCTATCATAAATATATATAATTCATTTTATCCTTTGTCATTATTACATTCACACTTATAAATATTGTCAACAACATGAGTATTCATCTTTTAGAAAAATTTATATCAATAACCTTGAACCATTTAAACAACANTAAGTTATATCAAATATCACTTGAGGATTCCATTGCATATGTTAGAATACTCACTAACCTTATTATATTTAACAACATCAGTTATTTCCCAATGTCACTTACCATGATCTAATCTTGATAATCTAAGTGATATATATATATATATAAAGGAAAATAAGCATAAAACTCAATTAATATGCCTGGTACAAGCCTAAATTTTATGTATAATATTAATTCAACTATTGTCTAATAAAGGAGTTAGGGGAGGGAGGGATAAAGGGGTGGAGAGAGAGAGCGTGAAATAAGGGGGATAGAGAGGGAGTGGGTGTGAGAGTATGAGGTATGTCAAGGCGAGGTCTAGGTATAGGTCTTTCCATGCTTTGTGATGTCTAAGTCTTTCCATGTCTAGGTTTTACCATGTATAGGAGTGTGAGAGGGGGAGAGAGGGAGACAGATAGGGGTGTATAGAGGGAGAGTGAGAAGGAGACAGAGAGAGGGGTAGATATTTGAGAGAGTGAGAGAGAGCGAGAGAGGGAGAGAGGGAGAGAGGGATGGAAGAATGAAAAATAACAAATAGCTTATAAGACCGCGTGCACACTCCTATAGCGCATGCACATTCCTAGAGCGGGTGTGCGCTCTTAAGAACATGTCTGGATTCTTTTGAATTCAATTTTTTGGGGGCGGAATTGAAAATGTTTATGTTGACTTGGTTTCATCATATTTAGGTTTGGGATGACCAACCTAGTGGTTTGGTCTGCAAATTGATAAAAACCTCCATTTTTGTGAATACCTCTCTTTATCTCTATCTTTAACGTTATTTTTCTATAGGCTAAACATTTTAGTTGTTGACGAAACTATAGACATAGATAGAGTTGGCTATGTGGATTCCAAATATATAGTTTTTGTTTTTTTTAAAATTAATATTGTTTAATATTTTTTGTCTTCGCATATATCAAAATCCTAGAATACATATCTCTCTTATTTCTGCTATAAATTTGTGTTGGCTTAAATGTTTATCAAATGAGTTATGTGTCTCACTAGAGGATATCGATGTCTATGATTTAAAAAAAATAAAAATCTTTTGATCATGTTAAGACTCTCTTAACCTGCATGAACAAAATACGTTGTAATTTCAAGGATATATTGACTTTGATAATTTAAAAAATATATTAACTTCCAAAAAATACACCACACTAGAACAACGAGTTCTCTACAAGTATACAAGTTTTTGGAACAAAATTCCATCGTTAAGGTACTCAACACCTATAGAAAGAAAAAACATATACCTTATATTTTGTTGGAAAAATAACATACCATTGTTTAAAAAAGTCAAATTTGGCATAGTTATTCACAATTTCTATGAATAAAAGTTGTATATTAGGAAACCAAATTCAATGTCTTGCGTTTCATATTCTTACACCATATCCAAATTCATTGTAAAAGTACAATGAATAATCCCTCCAAGTTAACATATTGTTGTTTTTCCCGGTTTGTATTGCCACTAACGTGTCATGAGAGACCATCATTAACTTGCACTCACCCTAATTAATAAAGTGATTTTACTAAAATTAAATTAAAAAGTCACTTAAGTGTAAAAGGGTAAAAGGGTCAACAAGGAAATATAATAGGAATGAGGGTGCCCCCTCTCATTATGCATTGCTAATTTTCTAAAATTTAATTGAGAGAGCTCTTGTGGCTTGACTCTTGGAACAAAATCTTAGAGGAGATTGGAAGATTGGTTTCGATGGTGAAACCATCCACCCTAGCTACTCATTGAGGGAAGATCATTCGGATCTTCTTACCACACTTTATTGTGACAGTTCATTTTCTTGTAGTTGAGATTTCTTTGCTAGTGGCTCAGTTCTTTTCATTGCAGTTGGATTTTCTTGTTGGCGATTGAGTATTTCTTAGTGTGGGTCGAGTTTGCTAGTGTGGGGAGGCTGAGATTTTTTTGAGGAGGCT
>SNQJ01S0002666.1:284998-318350 GCA_010110895.2 Picea sitchensis
TGTGGGCCGTGAGGACTCCAATCTTATCTGATGCCCGTTTGTACTTCTCCCTATTATTTGCTGTACAAGCACAGCGTTTATCTCATGTCAATGCTAAGAAGTGACTGTCCTAACAACTGTTTTATATAGCAGGGTGGATATTGTTATCTTTGATAGTAGGGAGAATAACATTTAATGTTGTATAGTAGACTATATATATATTATGTCAATGTTAAGAAGTGATTGTGTAACAATTGTTTTACATAGTAGGGTGGATATTGTTATTTAGGAGGAGGAATCCAGTTTTTCAATAGCAGGGAGAATAGCATTTAATATTATAGAACAGACTATATATTGTTAGTCACAAAGATATGTGTTTTATGTCATGTCCAACCTATCTATAACCTATTTATAGTAGAAACAATAACATTCAATGTTACATAGCAGACTAGATATTGCTAATCACAAGGATATGTGTACCCCATTATCTGCCATAAAACGCTTATCTCATGTCAATGTGAAAAAGCTACTGTTGTATGGTAACAACTGTCTTACCAGCAGGGCAGAGAAAGGTCAAATTTGATTCAATTTTTTTACAATCAAATCCTGATTCGCAACACTATTGCAAAATTCTTTTGTGTTCAAAATCTTGATAGATGGTAATACGGATCATATTGGTGAGGTCGCTTGCTCATTTCGCCAAGGAATGAGAAAGCAATGTAGCGATGACATTGAACAACTACCATATGCATTTGCACCTTATATTAAACACATTTATTATTTTTGTGACGACACTGGGTACATCGCCACTGACCAACATTGTTTACACGTTGGCTCAAACAGTCGAGTTTTGTGTGTGACGGTCTACACCTCATTTCTTCCCTCTGTGGGCACACAAGATGTTAGGACTTTATCGTTTCACGTGTGGTTGAAGCGGGTATGCTACATAAACATGACAGCGTTCATCAACCACCACAGTAGGTATGTCATAGTGCATTAAAGGACTTTGATATCAATATTTATTGGAGTGTTGGAGGGAAGTACAGTATAGAACTAGCATAATCGCATTACAAGATCTGGTTGGTGTCCAACCATAATGCGACGCTGTAGAAACAGTGGTTGAATAGTGTTTCAGAGAAGAAAAGTGATCATGGTTAGAGTTTATGCAGAAATACTGATAGTGATGAATAGTGTTTTTGGTGAAGTAAAGTTAGGATATTCACAATTTGGTTGAATAGTGTTTTGGTTAACAAAAGTATGATATTCACAATTTCGGTCCCACTTATTTGGATAAGTGGGACTTATCTTGATTGCAGATTCCATCCATCTAAAGGACATGGAACAAAGTCAACCATGCTTTTTAATACATTAAATCTGCAATCTAGATAAGATAGCCCTTATTTCAGATTCCCTTCAATGGATCAAAGTCAACCGTGCCTCTTGAATGCATGGAATCTACAATGGAGATAAGGATTGCCCTTATTTCACAAGTTAACCCTTTTACATGAAATTTTTGGAAGTAAAGAATATCAAAATTATAAATATAATTTTTAAAATCTTTCATAAGATGCCATAAATCCTAAACCAATAAAAAGATTATGCACTATTATACTTAAATGTTATTATTAGTCCCGGAGTTTGACAACATTTAAGTGGTGCATTTTGCACTGTTTTAGATTAATTTTGCAGTGTTTTGTAAATAATTTTATTAAATTCATTCTCTATGAGAACTAAAAATATTTACTAAATATTTTAAATTCATAAATTTAATTATGTATTGGTCCAACAACGTTGATGGGACATAATTGTCCTTATTGTATGCTAGTTTTATTTACGTATTTGTCAGAGTTGAATATTGATTTAAAAACGAATAATTTAAAAATGTGTCGAAAGGGCCACTTAATTGCAGGCAGGTTTTTGGGAAGTGCAGTTTTTGGGAAGTACAAGCTTGCAAAGCTTGTCATTGCACCATCACCACGTCAGAGTTGAAAGTGTTGCACCGCATTGTTCGTCTCCAATGCCTCAATCTAACCTTCGGTCGTCACCATCCACATTGTTGGAATGGATCTTTATGGACATTGTTGCAATAGAGAAAGGCTACAACCCATCTACAACGCAGTCGTAAGCTTTCCTCGTACACAAACAATGCTCTTTAATTTTTATTTTTTTTTGTAAATAAAAAGATTGCATTACCTTACGCTATCAAAAAAAGAGACACATGTCTAAAAATACATCAAAACTCACCACTTGTTATGCCACATGCATGGAAACCAGAACAAGTGGTCAACATTGTTCAAGGACGAGCTAGTGAACTAGAGTCAGCTTTCAACAAAAAATATTGTAGCTAAAACCAGAAATTTAATAGTAAAGAAACTAGACGTGAGGTGAGCCTCGACGTCCATCATGGTGAACTGTGAAGGCGAATGGCTGATAGCATGTTGGTCACCAAATTTTCACAAGCTCACTTGACAGGGAGTCGAACAAAATGTCCAGGTGCTTGTTGAGGACATGTTGGTTGTGCAACTGCTCGGCCAAGTCATTTCTCATCTTGAAAATCAACACCAAGTGGTCCTCCGTGAGCTTGCAGGAGCTGGGTAGGTCATGGCAACCCAAAGCCGAGTGAGCTTGCGTGCCTATGTGTATCCCCTGATGGGTTTCCTCCTTGCTCCAGCAGTCACCCCACTTTATCCCCGGGTCTTCATCGTTGGGGTCTATGTTATTCTTGTAGCTATCCTGCATTAGAGGAGATAATTCCTCCTCTACCATACAACCTCCCATGGTTGGCTTGGGGGAATTCAAAGCGATACCGGTGCCTGTTGGTGTCATCTGCTCCATGGTGGTCTCCTCCCAGTTAGGAGGAATCTCCTCCTCCACTATGCATCCCCCATAGATTAGCTCTGGGTTAGACGAGTCAAACTTAGGTTGAGCATCTATGCACCAATTTTGGCCAAAGTTAGGAGAGCGAGAAGAGATGCTTCCTGGATTGGGAGAGAGAGGTAAGTCTTGTGCGTCGATGCTTGTCTACCTGACTATAGTATGCCTACCCACACTTGGATTTGCCTCTCTCATGAGGCATGGGGAAGATGAGCTCATGGGGGGAAGAATTAACAGAGGAAATGTCTGAAATGTTGGTCGTGGAAAAATGAAAAATAAGAGAGGCTTAGAGTGCTCAAAGCATAACAAAAGGGGGATAATGAAAAACAAAGGACAAACTTGGGAGATAAGAGCCACAACAAGGAGTCACATGCATGATGATGAGGGAAGTGACGATTCGGGGAGCCATGAATTCCAAGGTGATGTCACCTTGTTACATCATACAAGTACCAGAGAGCCAAGCTCAGATCACCATTAAACCTGCCAAAATTCCCTAGTGCACTAAGCTCTCGCTGGAGTGAATGCTAAGCAATTTGAATAGACGAAGGAGGAGGCTGGCGGTGAGGGGATTTAACTACACTCGTTGATAGTGTTCCATGTGATTTGTTTTCTCTAGGTGTCACCTCATCCGGGGGGAGGCAATCTTGAAGAGCTAGCTCTTGGCATTGTTTTAACAACCATGAATCTAGATGATCATGGACATTGAGAATAAGGATTTATGCTTGTGTAGTGACTCCCTCATTAGCTAGTTTTTCAACTACTGTATTAGCCCCACATCTTATGTGTGAAGTGATGAGAGTGAGGGGAGAATGTAATAAGGCTTGTAAAAAAGAGAGAGGGCCTAAGAGGCGTCAGGTGGGAGTGATTTTTTTCGGATCCATGCCATTGATGATTTTGGTTGCTAGTGAGATAATGACTTTTGAATCTCCTTCAATTATGAGGGGTTGTAAATTGAGGTCCAAGGATAGTTTAATTCCCCTAATGAGACCCCAAAGTTCTGATGAGTTGTTCGTGTCATTAATAAAAAATCTCTCTCTAAGGTGCTTGATTTTCCCTGTGTTGTCTCTGATAACTGCCCCAAAACCAGCTATGCTAGGATTTCCCTTTAAGACTCCATCAAAGTTTAACTTCCAAAAACCTGGGGGTGGGGAACTCCAAGTGGAGGGGCTTCAGACGATGGGAATTGGGCGAGCAGAGATAGAGAGAGAAGCCCTGGGTAGCAGAGATAGAGAGAGAAGCCCTTGGAAGATGAGGGATTCCAATGATTCAATGGGAATGTCATCCTGGCTTCAGGATTGTACTTGAATAGTTTCCCAAATGATTCCAAGGATCCGTGACCAGATTATGGAGGGATTGGAGGCCTAGGAATGTAAGATGTGTTGGTTTCTTTATTTCTAGAGCCGCCACACTATAAAACTTGGCAGGATTTGCCAAATTTTGTTTAGGAGTGGGTTTTTAAAATCCCCCAAGTCCCAGTTTCTGATAGTGTTAATGACATTTTTCCTATCTCTTTTGGTTTTCCTCATGATTATTGCAGCTTGATCCCAAATCATATTGTTGTTGGGGCATTGATTAAATATGTGCTCCATTGTTTCTTCCTGTTGCTGGCATATGTGACAAATTGAGGGTCCAATGAAGCCTCACTTCTTGAGGTTATCCCAGGTTAGGAGTCTATTTTGAACCAGGATCCCGAGAAAGGTGGAAACCTTTGGCCAGAGTTTGGTTTTCCATATTATGTGCTAGATGTGGTATTTTTGTTGCTTGTGAAAGTTTTTCTGAAGTTGATAGGATTCCTTAATTGTGAGCATGCATGTGGGGCAATACCCGCAATGAATAATATCCTTTCCTCGCTATTTCAAATCTTACGTTTTCCTACTGTTTCTTGCCAAGGTTGCATATCGATATTTTCCAGTAGGTTTAGATCTTGTTGGAGCAGTTTCTAACTACACCAAGGGGGTTGATGCGAGACATTAATCCAGAGGTCCATTGCTTTGAGGTGCCTCATCCCTTGTATGTGGTTTTGAAAAGGATGTAAGATATCCATCTTCTACAATGGAGGTTGTTGTTTCCAAGCGTTTGTCCAAAATTGGGTGCATTGTCCATTCCACACTTCCCAAAAAACATGCTTTTCGATGAGTGGGCAGTTTCGCCAAGCAACATTCCAAATATTAGAACCATGGATCTGCTCTTCAATCCTAATGAATTTCTCTTGTTGTAGTTCGGGGGTATATTTTTGCTTCCAGAGTCGCGCCTAGATTTCTTTTGGGTATTTTAGCCAATGCCACCATATTTTTTCTCCCATGACATTGTTGAGCTTTCCTGGGTCACAAATACCCAATCCTCCCAAGGAGGTAGGATTGCAGATCTTTTCCCAACTGACTAAGGCCCATTTTTTACCTTGGTTGTGATTGTGCCAGAGGAAGTTCCACTGAAGGTTTCTAATGCTTTTAATGACCATTTGTGGTGTTGCAAGAGATGATAACATATAGTCCAAAATAGCTTGAAGCACTGCTTCTTAGAGGATGAGCCTTGTAGGGAGATTTAAGGATCTGAAGGTCCAGGAATTGAGGCGATTGAATATTGCGAGGATTAGGGAGTTCCAGAAGATGTTTCGTATTGTTGAGTCTGTCAGGGGTAAGCCCAGGTAATTAGATGGAAGGGAGCAGTGTGGGATGCCTAGGAGGCGAGAAATGTGTTGTTGAACTATTGGGGGAGTGTTGAAGAAGAAGATTTGTGATTTGTCTAGATTGAAATTAGTGCCTGAGGCATTAGGGAAGTCTTTGAGGATAGTTTAGATTTTGATGGATTCCCTGGCCATGGGGGTGTTCAAAAGAATTGTATCATCAACAAATTGGCTATGGGAAGCTGTAAGTTGGAGTCCATGGATCGAAAGCCCTTGTAGTGAACCATTCGAGATCAAGGTAGATAAATATCACCCTAAACCTTCTACCATGATTACAAAGAGGAAAGGGGAAAGTGGATCCCCTTGATGAATTCCTTGGGAGGGGGAAAAAGGCCTAGAGGGGATGTCATTTACTAGGATGGAGAAAAAATATGAAGAGGTGAGTTTCATGATCTAGGCTATCTAGTCTTCACTGAACCCAAAGGATGAAAGAAGAGAATGCGTGTACTACCAACTAAGCTTATCAAAATCCTTAGAAAGTTCAAGCTTTATGAGCATACTTGGGGTGTGTGTGGTCTTGAGTGAGTGAATCACCTCGTGAACTAAGATTGCACTGTCCATGATGTGTCACCCCTCTACATATCCCGACTATTCCTTCGAGATAATGAAAGGAAGAATGGGCTTGAGTCTGAGTGAAATTACCTTTGTGATGATCTTGTATATGAAATTGCAGAGCACTATCAGTCTAAAATGTTTTGGGTTGGTGACAGTTTTTTCTTTTGGTATCAGGGTGACGAAAGTGGCATTGAGGGCCAAGAGCACCTGTCTCGAGGTTCGGGATTCCTCCACAAGTTGCCAAACCTATTCTCGAATCAACAACCAACAGTGGTGGAAGAAATTAGTAGTGAAACCATCCGAACCAGGGGATTTGTTGGGGGGAAGTTCCTTGATATCCTGATAAACTTTCTCCTACAAGATTGGTCTCATTAAATCTTTGTTCTTATTAGGGGTAATTAGGGCGGGAATATGTTGTGTGACCCTACTGATGGAAGGCATTATATCAATTGGGGGTTCTGAGAGAAGCTCTTTGTAATAGGTAACTAACTCTTCTTCAATGTGGTTGATGTAACGTATGTGGATCATGGAGCGGTGAAAGAACTTTGTATTATTTCCCCTTCCTTTAACCACTACACTCGAGACTTCTGCTTCCAAAGGATCTCGTCCTGCTTGTGACAATCTGAAAGTTTTTATTTTAGGATTGTTGCCTCCTGTAGCAAGGTATCTAAATAGCCTGAGATGATGGATTCATGTTGAATGTCCTCAAGTCATTGTTCTAGGGATTTCTATACTAGGAAAATATCACCAAAGACATTCTTGTTCCATTCCCAAAGCTATTGCTTGAAATGTTCTAGGCACTGCTAGAATCTGTACATCCAAGTGCCATGCATGATTTTTGCTTTGGCCCATCAAGTGCGAGAGAGCTCTAGGAATTCTTGGTGAGTTAGCTAGAATTTCTCAAAGAAAAAGGGTTTGTATTTGGGTGTGGCAATTTTATCTACCCATATCTAGATTGGCCAATGGTCTGAGCCTGATTTTGAAAGAGTGTTGGCTTCAATTAGAGGGCCCTCAAGAATTAGGTTTTCCGAAATTAGGAAACAATCCAGACTGCAAGTTATCTGTTGAGTGCTTGCCCACTTATTGGACCAGGTGAAGGATCCATTTATGGTCTCAATGTGAATTAAGTTGAGGTTGTCTATGAGAGGGATAAACTTGATGTTGTCTTCATCTAATCATTTCAGGAAACCACTTTTTTCTTCTAGGGTGAGGATGATGTTGAAATGCTCTCCCAGTAACCATCGTTCTTCTTCTCTTAGTGTATTTATATAAGAAATATTGTCCAAGAAATAATATTTCCCTTGAGTAAGATGAGGGCCATAAGCATTGGTGATGACCCCTACTTTGTTTAAGCCTATAGCTCGGTAATTTTTGTAAGTGTACCTATTATTGAAAAAGGTGGTTCCATAATAACTTTGGTTGGGTTCCAGAGGATGGATACACCTGTTTCCGCCCCTTTGGAGTCTATGTAAGTGAGATTATAGTGCCTCCAACATCTTTTGAATATTTATTCTTCCATGTTTCCTACACATTTGGTTTCCTAGAGTAAAATGATGTCTGGATTTTCTGCTTTGACACAGTTTCGAAGAATCCTTTGTTTGGATCTTCCATTGAGGCCTTTGATATTCCATGTCATGATCTTCATCATGCTTAATTGCAAGGTGGGGGGAGAAAAATCCTTTAGTGAGGCATTGAATTTGACCTGATTTTATCATAAATTTACCTACCTTTTTTATTAATTGATGAGTCATTTTGCATCCACGTCGCTTACCCTCTTTCTGGTTCCGCTTGGGATCTGGATCTGTCTCCAAGTGGATTCAATGAAAACCTTGAGTACCTTTATGAGTTTTAACGGCAACGCGACCCCTTCACCACCCACAAGTCGGAAGGTCCACGCGCACTCACAGGATCTTCTCTTCTTCCTCGGCCCGAAGAACTCAACGGTTCTTCTATTTCCCTATCAGGAAATCTGCACCCCACAGGTTTTCTTTGGTGCGATCCCCCCTTCTTTTCTTTCGGAGGATCGTAACTCGCGACTTTGCAAGTTCTCAGTTGATCGCTGGGCTCTCGAATCCCCGAGACCTGAGATGTCAGTCAATGCTGACTTCCTCTTTCCTCTATCGTGACTTAGGCTCTATCGCGGCTTCGCTACTCGCGATAACAAGCACTCGGCTCTCCGACTCCCAAGTCCCGATGCGCCGAAACCTCGATACGATCCTATCGCGCTTTCGCTACTCGCAACCTCGCTCCTTCGTGACTTGGAGTACCCAATACTTGGGCTCTCACCCTGCGAACTTCCGAGTTCGCGAGATCTCCCGATCTCTGCCACCTGTCTTCCGCTTACGCTGGCTCGCTTGATGTTGCTGGCGATGCTCCTGGATCATACTCCTCGGCTTGAAAACTTTCATGGGCTCCTGTCCATGAGCTCCTGCACGGTATGTCCATGCTTTTGTATCACTTCCTTTCTCTCCCAGCTGACATCTTCCACTAGGTGATTCTTCCATTTGATCAAATACTCATAGTACTCCTTTCTCCTGGTCTTCTTTCCTACTCTCTTGTCTAGTATGCATTCCATCTGTGGCTTTTCCGCAATCGACATCTGCTTCATCCACTGGATGATTGGTTGCTTAGTTGCAGTCTCTGCTTCTCCAGCCCTGTACGGGTATAAATCTGCGATATTGAATATCGGAGATATCCCGATGCCATCCGGAAACTCGATCTCATAAGCGTTCTCTCTGAATTTCCTCAGGACTCTGCATGGCCCAATTTTCTTCATTTTGAGCTTGTTGTATGTTCCCCTTGGGAACCTTTCCTTCCTCAAATGTTCCAGAACTAAATTTCCAACTTCAAACTGGAGTTGTCTCCGATGTTGATCTGCTCTGTGCTTGTACTCCTGATTTGAATCTATCAGTCGTTGCTTCACCTTGCTGTGAAGTTCTTTCATCGCCTCAACGAATTCCTCTGCACTAGCATTGCTAGTCGCAGTCTGTTCTGAATCCCTTAATACAGAAACTCCTCTCGGTTGCATCCCATATACAACCTGAAATGGACTCTTCCCTGTGCTCCGATTCACTGAATCATTGTATGCAAACTCTGCATGTGCCAATATGCTATCCCAGCTGCTATGGTTCTTTATCACCAAGCTTCTCAGCAAGTCTCCCAGACTTCTGTTGACCAATTCTGTCTACCCATCCTTCTGAGGATGATAACCTGAACTAAATTCCAAGTTAGTTCCTAGCTTCTTCCATAGCATTCTCAAAAAATGCCCTATGAATTTAGTATCCCTGTCCGAAACTATGCTCTTTGGCAATCCATGAAGTCGAATGACCTCCTTGAAAAATAGATTTGCGATGTGAGTCGGATCGCTGGTCTTCTGGCATGGGATAAAATGTGCCATCTTAGAAAACCTGTCCACCACCACAAAGATGGAATCAACACCTCTTTGGGTCCTTGGCAACCCCAATACACAATCCATGCTGATCATCTCCCATGGCCTCTCTGGTATGGGCAATGGCTGATAAAACCCTGCATTCTGCTTCCTCCCCTTTGAATGCTGGAAAACACTGCATCTGTCAACAAGCCTCTTGACATCTGCTCGCATTCCCGGCCAAAAATATGACTCATTCAGCTTCGCAAATGTTTTGTCATGGCCAAAATGTCTTGCCAATCCACCATTGTGTTTCTCTTTCAACAAGTTCTCCCTCATGGAGCATTTTGGAATACACAGTTGATTGCCTCTGAACAACAATCCCTCCTGGATCATATAATCTATCCACGGGCTTCTGTCTCCGAGAACTGGATTCTCAGCTGCTTCATATGCATCTGCAAAATCTGCATCGCCTACATACATGTCCCTAAGATTTTCAAAACCCAATGCTTTGACTCGGAATTCCTGCAGCAACAAACACTTCCTGCTCAAGGTATCAGCCACTTTTTTAGCAGTACCCGAAATATGCTTAATCACAAATGTGAAATTCTGCATATACTCTACCCATTTTGCATGTTTTTGATTCAACTTCTCCTGTCGAGTCACAAACTGCAATGCATGGTTGTCACTGTACAACACAAATTCCTTCGGAATCAAGTAATGCCTCCACTTCTTCAATGCTTGTATGATAGCATAAAATTCTTTATCATATGTGGAGTATTTCAGTTTCGCTTCATCCAGCTTCTCGCTGAAATATGCAACTAGTCTGTCTTCCTGACTCAAGACTGCTCCTATGGCAAAACCGCTTTCGTCACATTTCACCTGAAATGTCTTCATGAAATCCGGCAACACCAACACTGGTTGTTCTGTGATCTTCCGCTTCAACAGATTGAAGCTCTTTTCTACCTCGATTGTCCAGTGAAAAGATTTATGCTGCTTCTTTACTGTATCCATCATCGCTGCGCTGATTCCACTGAAATTCCTGATGAATTTTCGGTAGAAACTAGACAAACCATGAAAACTTCTCACCTCGAAAATGTTTCTCGGTGATGGCCAATTCTTAATTACCTCCACCTTACTTGGATCCATCCTCAATTCATCCGCCGAAATAACAAACCCCAAGTAAATGAGCTCTGTCTTCATAAATGAGGACTTCTTCATATTAATCAACAACTTCTCTTGATGTAGCTTCCTCATCACAATAGCCAAATGCTTCAGATGCTCAGCCTCTGATTTGTTGTAAATCAGTATGTCATCCAAATACACAATGACGAACTTCCCGATGAAATACCTCAGGACTTCGTTCATCAACCTCATAAAAGTACTTGGTGCATTCGTCAAACCAAATGGCATGACCATCCATTCATACAAACCTTCGTTTGTCTTGAATGTTTTTTTCCATTCATCACCCTCTCTCATGCGAATCTGGTGATATCCTCTTTTCAAATCAATCTTTGAAAAATACTTTGCCCCACTCAGGCAATCCATCAGATCGTCCATTCTTGGCAATGGGAATCTGTACCTGATGGTTATCTTGTTTATCGCTTTGGAATCAATACACATTCTCCAGCCTCCATCCTTCTTTGGACTGAGTACTGTTGGAATAGCACATGGGCTCAAACTTTCTCTAACTAATCCTTTGTCCATCAACTCCTAGACCTGCTTCTTAACCTCCTCATTCTCTTGCGGCGTCAATCTGTACGCGACTTTATTCGGCAAACTAGCTCCTGGTATGAGGTCTATATGATGACTCACACTCCTAATTGGTGGCAACGAACGAGGTAATTTTTCCACTATGATATTAGCGAATGCTTCCAGCAGTTTCTGAACTTCATCTGGTAAATCATCCACTCTTGTGCTAGTCAGAACAATCCTCGGTTTCCTAACTACAAAGAATTGTGGATCTTCTTTCTTCTCTACCTCTGTAAGAAGTTCCTTCCCACTCATGAGAAGTATTGTGTTTCTTACTTCCGGTTTCACTTACTTATCCTTTATCGGAAGCAACCTGAGTCATCCTTCTCTAAAGTATATGTGTTCATTCTCCCATCATGAACCACATTTATGTCATATTACCATGGTCTACCCAGCAATAAATGACATACATCCATGGGAATAACATCACAGAGTACTTTATCATTATATCCACCTATCTTGAATTCAACTAAACACTGTTTAGTGACACTTACCTGATGTCCCTTCTGTAGCCATGAAACTTTGTATGGACTTGGGTGATCAGTTGTCTCCATCTCTTCAAGTCTTGCTCAAAGATCTCTCATCTGCCTCTCCATTTCTAGATTTCCTACCGGCCTGCCTCTTCTTCGTACCTCCCTGTCCTCTGGATCAGGTGACTGTCTTTCTCTTCTGGGAGGCATGGTGAATTTCCTTCTCTTTCTCTTTCTCTGCTACAGAAAGAAAAGAAATATTCCCACTCTGATACCAAACCTGATGTTGTGTATCAGAGTACCCTTTACCTCTTGCCTCTCTTGCCTGAAATATACAGACAAGCAATAGGCTCTGATACCACTTGACGCGGCAACGTGGCCCCTTCACCACCCACAGGTCGGAAGGTCCACGCGCACTCACAGGATCTTCTCTTCTTCCTCGGCCCGAAGAAATCAACGGTTCTTCTATTTCCCTATCAGGAAATCTGCACCCCACAGGTTTTCTTTGGCGCGATCCCCCCTTCTTTGCTTTCGGAGGATCGAAACTCGCGACTTCGCAAGTTCTCGGTTGATCGCTGGGTTCTCGAATCCCTGAGACTCGATATGTCAGTCAACGCTGACTTCCTCTTTCCTCTATCGGGACTTCGGCTCTATCGCGGCTTTGCTACTCGCGATAACAAGCACTCGACTCTCCGAGTCCCGAGTCCCGATGCGCCGAAACCCCAATACGATCCTATCACGCTTTCACTACTCGCAACCTCGCTCCTTCGTGACTTGGAGTACCCAATACTTGGGCTCTCACCCTGCGAACTTCCAAGTTCACGAGATATCCCGATCTCTGCCACCTGTCTTCCGCTTACGCTGGCTCGCTTGATGTTGCTGGCGATGCTCCTACATCAAGTTTCTCCACTGGAATGGATTGGAGTTCCTTTATGTTGAGGTCTTCCTTGAGTTTTTCAAGGTCAATGTCCTCGAGTTCCTTTTCATCGATCTGCATTATGGTGTCTCCACCTTCTTCTGAGTCTTTTCCTGGTATCATTTGAGCTTGGGGATCATGACTTAATATTTTCTTTAAGACTGGATGTAGGGTTTTTTTTTATTTACCTTTTTATTTTCTTGGATCTAATGTTTTGTGGGGGTTTTCAAATTCCTCTGTCTCCGATAGAAAGTTGAGTGCATTGAAGGAATTGTTGGTGGGAATCTTTCGACTTCCAATATGCATGGATTTGTTTGAAGGCCATTTCTTACATCCCTGCACTTGAGTATAGTTTTCTTTGTGTTTCTCCTTTGTTGTTGGTTTGGATGGTGCATTGAGGGGGAAGTCTCTAAATGGATTTCCATGTTCATGACATTTTTGACATCTAAATGGAATGTGTTCATAATATATGGTCAGAATCCATTCCTCGTCTTGATACTCTATAGTAACTGAACCTAGGAGGGATTTGGAGATAATCATACAAATGCAGATCCATGCATAGGAAGTGTATCTTCTCTATTTTGTGGCTTCTCGGGATTTGACATACCTTCCCAGTGTGTTTTCTATGCCCATTAGGATTTATTCAAGCCATAATTCTTGGGGTAAATACTATAAGAGGATCCAAACTGGGGCACAAGAAAAGTCTTCCTTTTCTGGGAAGAAATGGTCTGTCCAAAACCTTAGATACATCCCGACCAAGTTATAGAAGTAGGGTCCATTTCAAAATTCCCTTTCTTTGTCCTCCAGAATATAGAAGATGATTGTAAAGAATCCCTTCAAACTTAGTTGTAGATCATAGTCACCTTTCATATTCCACTAGTTTTTAATCCATTTAGTAAGTCCTTTCTCTGATGGCTAGATCCCTAAAAAATTTCCTATCAAGGGATGAGCCTTCATGAAATGGGTGTCTTTTCCTACCTTGGTGTATTTTATCACATATTTTGGTGCAGTTGGAACTTGAGGGATACATTTACTTGGTTCCCAGTTCCGAGATGCCTTTGGATGTGACGATTCAACTTCCATTTCCATGCTTTTCCGAGAGCTTTGTTTCTGTTGTAAAAGGTGATCTATGAGGTGAGACAATGGTTCAAAGGATGTCTGTTGGGCTCTAAGTCCATCCATTTCATTGACTGTGGAATTTTTGTAAGAGGGGATTTTCACCCCCCCCTCCACCCCCCTCTCCCCCNGCCAGTCTGTATATTTGGTTGTAGCGGATCCTGGTTTTGAACAAAAGGAGGTCTGACACTGCAGGGGAGAGAGCATGCATGCTGTCAAAACCCTAGAAGATATTTTTCCATCACTAACCTTCGACCGAGGTCCAAATAATAGGTAATATTAACAAGGTATTTTTCAGAATGCTCTTTAATTTATTAAACAAGAAAAAAAACATTGCACCTGAAATGTCCATAGGTACACCAACAAGGTTGGAAGAGAAGATTTTCCATCATATCTACACCACTTTATCTCTTTCCATGGATTCTCACAATGGTACTAGAGGGGTTTGGCTTGACGACAATGTTGACTCCAAAAAAGTATGCTTGCAACAACTCAGTTACAAACAAGAGATTAAGCATGATCGTTGGTACTATTATTTTCCTTCCCCATCTCTTCAATCGCAATGAGTTTCTACATAAATCTTTAAAGTTTTTGTTTCTCACATAAATTTTAACTTAAAAATCTTCAAGCCAAGGATGTATTTTATTTCTCTCAGAAATGTTGACATATATTTTCTTCGAGCCAAGAAATGTTTGAAATTTTTATTTCTCATAATTTTTAACCTAGAACGTTGCGAGCTAAGGCTTTCTGCACAAAATCTTTAAAGGTTTTATAGTTTATATTAGAAAATTATTAAATTACCGGTACATTATGACATTGATGAATGAATTTGGATTGTTGTGTGTAGAGTTGTAACATCCCGCTCTTGCACACACTTGAGGTGAATTATTCCTTGAGGAAACTTGCGTGCAAGTGATCCGGTTCATTATATGATTCTGTATTTCGCTTATGAATTATGTTGATGTTGTGGATATGATAATATGTTATTTTATTATATATGTGTCGACATGTGCTATTGACTGGTTTTTTCTGAGTGTGCAGGACTCTGGACCGATTGAGGATGTTGATGGTATCTATGGACCTCCTTGGAATCCGTTTCAAGTCAGGGAGTGGACTGTTATGGTTTGATTGTTTTTGATATTGTATATGTAACATATGACTAGTATATTATGATGTTGATTTTGGATCACTGACATGTTTCGTTGATGGATGCAGACTGATGATAGCTTGCTAACGAGACTCACATTTGGAGTAAAGGGGTCATGCACAACAACCAGAGATATTGAGGAAGAGGTGTGGCAACAACCCTGCCATAGTCTACTAGCACTCTTGTCATGGCTCGAACTGTAGGTTAATGATTACCTAGTTCGAGAGATCAACGATGTCGTGAGGGAAGACTGTGACAGTCACTCGCGATGATTCTAAGGGGCGCAATAAGGTAGGGTCCTTATTCCTTAGAGGCTCATAGTCTCCCATAAGGTCACATAGTGCATCTTGAAGGGAACGTCGCATAGATGGAACTTAAATGAAGGAAACTGGCACCCTTGGAGCACACAGTGCGTCTTGAAGGGCACATCACAGTTTTAACACTGGTAAGTCAATGAGCCTAGGTTCCTAGAAAACAATATCTCATTTGACTTGGTCAACCTTAAGATAATTGTTGCATGAGTAAGGTTTAAAAATTATAAAATTTCCCTTTAAACCAATTTTGATGAGCCTAGTTGAATTTATAACCCAGGTCTTGAATTTAGAGCCTAGGTCTAAGTAGGACTTGAGAACTAAAAATTAATTAAGCAAGTAATAAAGGGGGGATGAATAAAATGGGGGTAAAAATTAAATTTAAAAAATTATTAGAGGATTAAATTATTTTGAAAGAATGATTGTTGGCTTTGTGCAAAACTTGCTATATTCAAACTTAGATAAAAAGGGGAAACTTAATTACAAAATGAATGTGGAACATAGAAGGGAATCTAGTCTAGAGAAATTTATTTTTTCGAACTCAACTAAGATTTAAGAAAGGCGTCAGACATTAAGGGAATGTGAGGGAATAAAGGGACATCAAGGAATGTTTCTAGGAACGCTTTTAGGGGGGTGCGAGAAATTGACAAATTGAATTAATCAATTAAATGAATATATGGTGCAACTAAGGGATCGGGTGACAAGTGTACGGGGGAGAATATTCATAATAAAAATTTAATAAAAAAAAATTAATGTGCATTTGGGAAACTAGTCACTAAGAAAAATCTATAAAAGAAATGATGGAGGAGGAGAAAGGATCACGTCTAGTAGGTTACCCATTGTGTCCTAGATAAAGGACCTAGCATTTGGGTCTTAGTTTCTTTACCCATCCTAAAAACAAAAATGGTCGTGAATGCCTGGTTGTGAGCGGAGAAGGAAATCTTAGTGGATTGGACTGTGTAGAGAGCTCCCATCTCCGTGAGGATGCATTGGGGTCGCCTAGCAATATTCTCTCTTACCTATGTCAGTTATTAACTTCGCCCAACCCAAATCGTGGAGCACCTTAGCGTTGGTTGTTGTGTTTTCCTCTCTTCTGGCAGCATTGGGTTGCGTTCTCCCTGCTTTCTCCCATTATAATTAGTTACAAATTATAATTATAATTTATTTTGATTACACTTAAATTCAGTTACCAATACCACTAATTTTGATTAAAACTTTAGTGTGATTGTTTATAATTAAATCTTTTTGCAATGATCAACTTGTGCTCATGACCTTTGCTTTCACCCTTAGTTGCTAGATGGATAATCTTTTGGCACACAAGAGGAATAACAATCTTATTTCCCATTTAATCCTTAAGACCTAGAAGATACCGCTTGATATATTGATGTGAGTTCATTGTAGTGATTATATTTTAATTCGCCACTTAGATATATTGAGGAAGGATCATTTTATTACTTAGATTGGGCTTGAGTTAGTCCCTTGTATGCACCCAAATATATGTATTACTCGTCGATTGGAATTGGCTTCTTGATAAAATTTTGATGGTTCGGTCTTAGACTTTTGCGCAATTAAAAAGTATTGAATGTGGTTACCCTGTGTCGATGTTTAGCTTAATGGATTTTTTTTCGTTCATAGATTTCGTATAATGTATGACCGTTTAAGTTTTGGAATTCTTGCACAATGGAATTAAGTCATGAATGAAGGTTTAGAATTGTTTATGTTTGCACCTTAGTTACTATTGCGTTTGTCGTAATGTGGCGACATGATTCCTTATGATTGGATCATTGTGGGCATTGATCGATAAGTGAGTATGATAACCTGGCTTTGGGTCATGTGCTTACCTTGATAATGATGTTGTTTATTTTAAGTTGATAAATGATTTAATCACGTGACATGGAAATTGTGTTAACCGTTTTGGTTTACTAAATGCTTGTGCTTGGGTGATCATTGATGATGTTTTTTAGCTTATTCATTTTATATTATTTATCCGATGAGTGTGGTCTTACTTGCTCTATGTTGATTTGTTATCTGTTATGCCTTCTGTGTTTACGTGTCTCCATCCTTCATTGACACTTGATGGAGCTATTATATTGTTTCAGTGATGAGTAGTGAGTAAATTGGTTACCTGGTGTCATTATACTTGTGTTGTTGTCAAGTTGTGATGCATTGATTGTATTATTTATATTACTTTCTACCAACCAAAAAAATGGGTGTGTACCTGTTAGACATCGCTTGTTGTCATAACGACAGAGCCGTCACAAGAGTACTGTGAAACTTTGCATTTTTCATTTTCCATTATATCTATTTTAACTAGCTTAATGACTCTGTATACTACGGGGCTAGCATTCAGAGTTCGATGACTGTGGTGTACAGATGGCTCATTGCTAGTTTTTTCTCTCTTCTCATGGGATTGACGATGGATGATATTTTTTGTTCATATCCAATGTCTGGGTGTTTGTATGACTAGAGCGATAAGCTATGCAATAATGAATGGGAGACCTTCCCTTCATGGATGATAGGCTAGTGAGTCCTTGAAACCATGATATGTATTCTATTACTTTTTTACTCTAGAATAAAGTTTAATAATACAATACATCTTCTAAAATTGTGAGTCACAAATATATTTATTCTTGATGGTATGTATGTTTCTTGAGACTAAGTGAGACTTTCTTTATAGATGGAGAAACATTCTATAAAGATGTTTTTTTATTCCATCCATCAAGGCTAAGTAGTATTTGTGAAAGTTATCAAGCCAATACATTGAACTGATAGAGGAAGGCATAGCCTGACCTACCAGAGAGACTAATGGGCCTATTGAACCAAACACTATCGACCCGATCACCTTCCCCTCCCGTTCCTAAAATCGTTGGTCCGACACCAATGTTGGAGAGTCTAAGGTTGTTGTATGGAGATTATGAGGTTGTATTGCAAGGCGACCTCCTTCACTTTCTGAAGGATCTGTTTAAAGGGAGCACCCAATCGACTCCCAACAAGTCTAGACACTGAAATAGATTAAATATATTCCCAATTACAATTTTACCTGAGAATTTTGTATCAACATCATAATTATCATTTTACCTGAGCATTGGTTGTTTAACGATGAATAATGTCATACATGTGAATCTATAAAAATATAAACTCCTAACCTCAAGGTCATCATTTATGCCAGACCCACCTTAAGGAGACAACTAGGGTTTCTTTCAAACCCTAATGTTGTACTGGGTTGAAACCTTGCATCTTTCATGATGCCATAATTGAAAAAATTGTCAAGTCGTCTTAGTACTCCTAAGGCATACTCTATTCGACATCAATACTGAGTCGAGTTAACTGGTCCCGAGTATGAGCCGAGTTAAACATGAAAGTGGAATTTTCTCTCAAGATAATAAAGATACAATTTTTGGATCTATCATCTCATTGTGATTAACGTTTCATTTTTTTTTCTCTAATTATTGTGATAATAATTGTGTTTCTTCTCAGGATATTTCCTTTTTGTATAGTAGACATAACTTAACAAACTGAGAATTAATTCAAACCATCACATAAACCTTAATAATTCAACATTGATTCAAAACAATTCATAAGTACATTCAGGAACACTTATATGTTTGGGAATTATCCACCAACTATCTTGACTTTAAGGATATGGGGTGCTATTTTATCCACCGAAATTCACACCAACTTCTTATCTCTAATACCAAAATCGATTACATGGACTAGTTGTAGAGTTATCAATGGAAATAAAGTTACAATAGCCTTTAACCATCAATTTTAAACTTAACACATCCATGTAACTTTATAATAATTCCATCCACGAATATGCATATTAAAACCATAAGCATGGAACTGTATAAACTAGAAATAATACTATGTAGAACATAAAAAACAATAACTTTACATTTCATAACATAGCTAAACGTACTTACTCTTCTAGGAAAATAATCCACTAATTATGTATAAAAGAAGGATGTTACACCCAACCATAGGCTCCCTTCTACACCAATTCTCTCTATAGGAGGCCACTCCCGAGTTGAGGCTATGAATCCACAAGGGTGAACTATTCTTATGGATCGCTCTAATTCTCTTCTCACTGCCCAATTCCTAGGTTCATAATCAATGATTACACCTACTCCAATACTAAACCACAACCATCTTCCCTATAAGCCCACATAACCTAAGGAATTAGATCCCCTTCTTTGCTCAACAATCACTTCGAATATCCCACTTCCCTCTAGAGATCCATCACAAGACGGCTAGGAAATATCACTACTGGGATTCTAGAGATTATCAATTGTAGTAAATTTCTCATTCATAATTATTATCATCCATAGAACCATAATTATCACATAGTTTGTGGCTATATATTCCAATTATTCAATCACAATATGCTTATGGATGTTCCCTTAGGGATAAGTCTCCTAATTTCCTGATCGAAGGATAGTTTGTAGGGTAAATTGAATTTCTAATAGTTTAGGTTCTATATTAATTTGAATGGAACCCAAAGAAACAATCAAAATCCCCTCTCAAATCTTCATCCAAATCATAGTTCACTTGCATGGCATGAAGGGGTTGCTATATTTTCAATGAGCTATGGCTCATGCATTCTCTTTAAATTTTATGTTTAACTATTACTTGAACCATAACTACTGTCTCAAACCAAGATCACAAGAAGAATAACCATGCACAAGAACACAAGAAGTATCATAATAAACCTTTCTCAACAAGGGAAGAAAACCCATCCAATCCTTTGCTATATTTCTCAAGAGAAATACCTCCCACACCATCACCAAACCTAGCACAGAAGAGGGTGTTGCAATTCTCATAATTTCAGCCCACAACTTCTGAAATCATGAGATGATACAATGTTAAGTGCGATTCCTCAATGGGGATTCACCTTTATTTATATAAGACTTATCACATAAAATGATGTGTCTATTGGCACAATAGGATCGACCTCAATAACTCAAAATATAATAAATAATTACCATATTAATTATCTTTTACAATAATTATCTTTTACATTAAGATGGGGCCGACATGTGCCATTTACATTACAATTAGGGTTATAGGTAAGTCTGACTCTTAAACACTATAGAAAGGGATCTCATACACCCCCTAGTGCTCAACCACTAGGGGCACATCCATAGGGATGTCCATATCTCTATCTCATTGCGTCTCACAGGAGAACAACACTCACTAGTGCTCAGCCACTAGGATCATGTTCACCTGTGTTCATCCACACGCACGTCCAACTCAACAGATCTTCTTTCCAACTGCATTACACAGGAGAATCATCTGGATTTCATCATCTCAACTCTCTACTCAAAGGAGGCTAATGCATCGTCTTTATCTATGTCTCATAACGATGCACCCAACTCATGGGAATTCATGCGTTCACATTGTGCTCAACCATAGGCACATCCAACTCAACAAATCTCCTTTCTCACTGTGTTACACAAGAGAATCATCTGGAGTTATTCTCAACTCTCTGTAAGGAGGAGGCCATCACTATGTTCCATCTCTATTTCAGATATGAACCACAAACCCATCTTAGGGGCTCTCTCTCAGATCTATGTCTTGGAGGATGTCTCATGCAACTGTAATCATCAACACTCACTCTTAGTTAGGGAGGCATTCTCCATCAGGCCAAGTCTCCAATGGAAGTACTCGAACTTTGTCTTGGTTGTAGTCATCAACACTCCCTCTCAGCTAGAGAGGTATTCTTCACCAAGCCATTTTGGTGAAGACGTCTACAATCTACTCATGTGTAGAAATGTATTGTACGTGTACTGCATTCCTCTGCATCATGTCTCAAAAAAATGATATTTTATCTCAACGTGTTTCGATCTATCATGAAACAACGGGTTCTCAAAGAGATTCACACACAACTCTGGTTATCATCATAGAATCCATATCATGATTAAGTAAATATATTAGAAGCTTGTGAAGCCACACTGCTTCACACACTCAATGCTATATACTATGCTTCTGTGGTACTCAAGGCCACAGAGTTTTGTTTCCTGCTGAACCAAGAAACCATGGAAAAATTCATGGTAAAACAACAACCGGATGTGCACGTCTGGTCCACTATACTCTCTGCTCAATCTCTTTCGGCATATCCCTCCAAACTCAAGTTCAGTCTAGAGGAATATCTCAATCCATATCCAATTGTGCCGCGTATATATCTCAATGCATGATTTACTGCTATTTAGTGAGTCTATCTCGACTGACTCATGGATTGACTAAGCACATTCGTTGCATAAAATATATCAGTTATGGTGTTAACCATAGTCACTTTATTATATCAATATGTTTCTCACGTAGGGAATAGTTTGATGGAGACCAACGTAGGGTTTACCATTGTTCTGTAAACAACGAAAAACAACTCAAGAAACCCTGATTCTTTCATGCAGAGCGATAAGGGCGTGCACATAGAACCTTTTAGTCTAGAATGCAAAGTGTCTATGTACAAGAATCGACTAGATTGCCTTGTAAAGGGACAGACAACAAAGACCGTAGTGAAATGTTTCTTTTGCCAAAAATACCACATACCCCTCTTCATCTACCACATAATTGTCAAGAGGGGTCTAACCTCATCATCTACTACATATTTTTAAAGGAGAGGTCAGTCCCTCTTCTCTTCACATCTACAACAGACCTTACCTTCAATTTTAATGTGCAATGGTCTTCTTCAAGATTGCTCTGATACCATGTTAGATTTTCAATGAGCTATGGCTCATGCATTCTCTTTAAATTTATTGTTTAACTATTACTTGAACCATAACTACTACAGCAAACCAAGATCACGAGAAGAATAACCATGCACAAGAACACAAGAAGTATCACGGGAGACCCTTCTCAACAAGGGAAGAAAACCCATCCAATCCTTTGCTATATTCCTCAAGAGAAAGACCTCCTAGACCATCACTGAACCTAGCACACAAGAGGGTGATGAAATTCTCATAATTTCATACCACAACTTCTGAAATCATGAGATGACACAATGTTAAGTGTGTTTCCTCAATGGGGATTCACCTTTATTTATATAAGACTTGTCACATAAAATGATGTGTCTATTGGCACATTAGGGCCGACCTCAACAAATCAAAATATAATTAATAATTACCATATTAATTATCTTTTACATTAAGATGGGGTCGACATGTGCCCTTTACATTATAGTTAGTGTTACAGGTAAGTCTGACTCTTGAACAATATAGCAAAGGATCTCATACACCCACTAGTGCTTAACCACTAGGGGCAAATCCATAGGGATGTCCATATCTCTATATCACTGCATCTCATAGGAGAACCACACTCACTAGTGCTCAACCACTAGGATCATGTTCACCTGTGTTCATCCACAGGCACGTCCAACTCAACAAATCTTCTTTCCCACTACATTACACAGGTGAGTCATCTGGAGTTCATCACCTCAACTCTCTCTTAGAGGAGGATAATTCATCGTCTTTATCTCTATCTCACAACAATGCACCCAGCTCATGGGAATTCACACGTTCACCTTGTGCTCAGCCATAGGCAAGTTAAACTCAAAAGATCTCTTTTATCACTGCGTTACACATGAGAATCATATAGAGTTATTCTCAACTCTCTGTAAGGAGGAGGCCATCACTACGTTCCATCTTTGTCTTATATAGGAACCACACACCCATCTTAGGGGTTCTCTCTTAGGTCTGTGTCTTGGATGATGTCTCATGTAACTACAATCATCAACACTCACTCTCATCTAGGGAGTCATTCTCCATCAGGCCAAGTCTCGCATGGAAGTACTCGAACTTTGTATTGGTTGTAGTCATCAACATTCCCTCTCAGCTAGAGAGGTATTCTTCACCAAGCCATTTTGGTGAATATGTCTGCAATCTACTCATGTGTAGCAAGGTACTGTAAGTGTACTGCTTTCCTCTTCATCATGTCTCAAAAAAATGATATTTTATCTCAACGTGTTTCGATCTATCATGAAACATCGGGTTCTCAAAGAGATTCACACACAACTCTGGTTATCATCATAGAATCCATATCATGATCAAGTAAATATGTTAGAATCTTGTGAAGCCACAATGCTTTGCACATCCAATGCTATATACTATGCTTTTGTGGTACTCAAGGCCACAGAGTTTTGTTTCCTGCTGAACCAAGAAACCATGGAAAATTTCATGGTAAAACAACAACCGGATGTACTCGTGTACAGAGTGAGTCTATCTAGACTGACTCATGGATTGACTAAGCACATTCGTTGCATAGCATATATCAGTTATGGTGTTAACTAGATACATCAATGATCCAATCAGTTGTCAGTATACATGTGGATCAATCTCGTATGAATTATCATCATTTATTTTTTGTCAAATCCATCACCATCCGTGTAGACATGGATTTGCATTCTGTCATACTGAACTTATTTAATATCTCCACTGTATATTTTCCTTGACTCGGGAAAATCTCATCAATCCTCTGTTATACTTCTTGTCCCACGAAGTAGTGCATCATACCTAGATCCTTCATCTCGAAATCAGAAGTTGAGGCTTGCTTGTATCCAACAACATGACTTCCTGAATAAGTCATCAAAATCAGACTATCATCATGAACAATGTAATAGTATAGGTTTGGATCAATAATACTTTTGTTGGAACCCAAACTCATCAAGAAGCAATCTATTTGATGTAGTTTCCAACTCATGGATGGTAGTACAGATGGAAGTGTATCGGATTACTGGATCAATATGTCTCATCATAGTTCACTCCCTCTGCTTGTGAGAATCATCTGACTACAAGTCTCGTTTTTATATTTCTTGACACTTCCATCAGCCAAAATTGCAAATTTGTGGCATCAATTAACTGATGTAGAATTTAGATGTTTTGAAGTGAAATTTAAGGCTTCCACGGCTAGAAGAAACCCTATGATAGGTACCCTAAACAACATAACTACATGAGGAGGAGGATCAAGCCAAGGATGGTAGAAAAAACTAATTTTTATGAGAAGTAAAGGTCGTTAGGCTTGTTCTTGTTGTAGAAAGACCACAAACTTGGAGGGCCATTACCCGAGGTGTGTGGTAGTTTTGGCTTCATAGTTTTATGATGAACAAGTCTCACCTATTATTGAGGCTCTCCAAAGAGTGATTCTCAAAATGATAAGATGGTCTAGCTTGCTGGAGAATCCATTTTTTCCAGAAATGCTCTTGGCCAAGGTTTTTCAAGATAGGGAATACTTTACCAATCTTCTTTGACAGTAATGAAAAACAAAATTCAAGTACACCAATATCAGGTTGAGGTGGCGATCCAACAAGAGTAGGTCATGCTTGGAGTAATATCGCACCGACTCTTTTTTTCCAGTAATAACAAGAATCCAGGTTGAAAGGTGTGGTGACAATGACTACCACGAGCTCTCCAACTTCCAACTCTGTAAATTGGTTGTCAGTTCTCATCTAAATTTGAAATGAAAGTAGAAGTGGATTTCAATGAAAACATGGACTCCATTCTCGAATCCGTTGATTTTTTGTTTCCCGTCCCCTTGCGGATTATTAGAAATCCACAGAACTGAGAGAATCCAAGCTTGTTGGAACGTGATACTCGTTGTCTACACACCCTCGAAATTGATGTAATTGGCGAAAGTGGCTAGAGATTGGGTTTCACTCTATTGTGCGTGTAATGCTTCGATCCCTCTGGGAATTACTCTATGCAGTAGTCTGCCCTCAAATGGAATCCTATGTACGAGAATACTCTTCAATGAATATATGAAATCTGGCTTGTTATCACATGCAACAAATCGGTGAAATTGTGTCCCAGATCTTCCAAGAGATTATTCTATGTGTGTTGTCGTTTGGCGCTCGAAAAACTTTGGTGTTGACTTGGGTGTCTTGCTGTTAGAATCGTGGGTAGACTTTTTTGTATTTCAATGGGAAGTATGAAACCCATTTGTGACACGGCTGTTGCAACCATAGTCAATTTATTATATCAATTTGTTTCTCCGGTAGGGAATGGTATGATGGAGACCAGCGTAGGGTTTACCATTGTTCTGAAAACAATGGAAAACACCTCAAGAAACCCTAATTCTTTCATGCAGAGCCATAAGGGCGTGCGCATAGAACCATTTAGTCTGGAAAGCAAAGTGGCTATGTACAGGAATCACCAGATTGCCTTGTAAAGGGACAGACAACAAAGACCACAGTGAAACGTTTCTTTTGCCAAAACTACCACAGACCCCTCTTCATCTACCACATAATTGTCAAGAGGGGTCCGAACTCATCATTTACCAAAAATTTTTCAAGGAGAGGTCCGACCCTCTTCTCTTCACACCTACAACAGAACTTATCTTCAATTTTAATGTGAAATGGTCTTCTTCAATCCTGCTCTGATACCATGTAAGATTTTCAATGAGCTATGGCTCATGCATTCTCTTTAAATTTTTTGTTTAACTATTACTTGAACCATAACTACTGCAGCAAACCAAGATCACAAGAAGAATAACCATGCACAAGAACACAAGAAGTATCCTGGGAGACCCTTCTCAACAAGGGAAGAAAACCCAACCCATCCTTTGCTATATTCCTCAAGAGAAAGAAAGACCTGCCATACCATCACCAAACCTAGCACACAAGAGGGTGCTTTCAGACCACAACTTCTTAAATCATGAGATGACACAATGTTAAGTTTGTTTCCTCAATGGGGATTCACCTTTATTTATATAAGACTTCACATCAAATGATGTGTCTATTGGCACAATAGGGCCGACCTCAATAAATCAAAATATAATTGATAATTACCATATTAATTATCTTTTATATTAATTATCTTTTACATTAATTATCTTTTACATTAAGGTGGGGCCTACTTGTACCCTTTACATTAAAATTAGGGTTATAGGTAAGTTTGACTCTTGAACAATATAGCAAGGGATCTCATACACCCACTAGTGCTCAACCACTAGGGGCACATCCATAGGGATGTCCATATCTCTATCTCACTACGTCTCACAAGAGAACCACACTCACTAGTGCTCAACCAATAGGATCATGTTCACCTGTGTTCATCCACGGGCACGTCCAACTCAACAGATTGTTTTTTCCACTGCATTACACAGGAGAGTCATCTAGAGTTCATCATCTCAACTCTCTGATCATATGAGGCTAATACATCGTCTTCATCTCTATCTCATAACAATGCACCCAACTCATGGGAATTCACAAGTTCACCTTGTGCTCAGCCACAGGCACGTCCAACTCAACATATCTCCTTTCTCACTGTGTTACACATGAGAATCATCCGAAGTTCTTCTCAACTCTTTGCAAAGAGGAGGCCATCACTACGTTCTAGCTCTATCTCATATAGGAACCACACACCCATCTCAGGGGCTCTCTCTCAGGTGTGTGTCTTGGAGGATGTCTCATGTAGTTGTAATCATCAACATGGCCCATGTATCATTAAAGAGTCATGTGTACCTCCTCCATGGATTAATAAAACATCAATTAATTAATAATCAAGGGACATAATTAAGGTTTTAAGGAATTTGGGTTAAATCACTTACTAAGTCACTTTTCCTTAGTCATAGCCCCCTATTCTTTTGTCCTTCCCTTCTACATATGGTGAGTGTTTTTTTACCTAATTATCACTCATTGTATAGTCTTACATATTACATTATTCAACTTTTATACATTCATCATACATACATACACAACAATGAATTGGGGCTAGAAACTAGTGCATTACAAATATATTCATGCACTTATTTTCCTTCCTCAGCCATGGTTAAGGATCTACAACCCATCCTTGGTGTGAAAAAAATCGTAACGATGTCCATATCCAACTTCAATGCTACATACAACCTAAAGAGGGCATGTCTTGTGGTTTGTAGGAATTGTTCATGGTGATTAAGCCCAAGAAGCTACATTTAGTGGATAAGGCCCAAGTATTCTCCTCTATTAACCATGGATCTTGAGCTCAAGAACCATGGTTCATTTAAATATTAATCCCCTACCCCCCTACCCCCTAGTTCAACCGTGTTTAGCCATTAAGACCCATTTGTTTTTACACTAAGGAATATGTGTGCACTTTGAAGAACACACACATAGTTTCAAAAAGCATGTGTGCACTTTTATAAGTGTAATACATGGAGGTAAATGTGGATGTGTGCATGGAGGATCATCTAGGGACAAAGCAATTCAAATAGGAATGCATGGACATTCCTAAAAAAAATTCAATGGGCTCTTGTTCCCATTGAAATGTTTTTGGAAGAAACTTCTTGTTATTATGCTACCACTATAATACTATAGCTAATAAATGAAAATGACTCCAATAATAATGAATGCCTTCACTCAGTTGTATCTCCTCAATTTTTATCCATTAGGACATGTCAAATCCTCATAGGTTGAGCTAAAAGCTTCCTTTTTTTTCATAAAAATGAGGGAACTTGGTATGAAAATATTGTGTAGTTAACCACATGGCTTGAGTGGGAAGGTAGCTATGTTGTCCCACTAAATGAGATATATTTATGACATGAGTGTGCATTTCTAGTAATATATCTTTAAAGATTGAACATTGGAAATTTGAAATTTTATAAGTGTGATGAGCTAATGGAATGTCCTCTTCCAAATGGGATAGTTCATACAAATTTAGGTTGTTCACATTGATAATGGATGGATGGATAAGTCCACTTGGATTAAGTTCAAATTTTAATGCATTTAGGCACATTTACTAGATAATTGTATATTAACCATATTATAGAGGATAGAGCTTATGATGTTATTAGCCCTTGAAACATTTTTTTTTGAAAAATGAAGCCAATCCTCATCCCCAACCTTGAGATGTTCTATAACCCTAAGGAGATCATATTGAGATTTTTATTTGGCACAAGATTGTTTAAGTGTGCACTAGACCTAGTTATCAATCTAGAAAAAAGCTAATCAGGATCTATGCTAAGGTATCTTGAGAAGAATAAGCATGTTGTTATTCCTTCTGCTAACGAGGGGAAAGAGAATATGGGAACTTGAACAACATCTCATATGGTGCAAGAAGTTGAAAACCACAACATACTTCAAAAGAGGATGGCTCATAAAGCTATGGATAACATGATTGTAGTTGTGTTGAAAAATGTGTAAATAATGGTCACATTGCTTACGTTTGTGGTAGAACATTCAAATGGAACAAATGATGGTGCATTTTATGACTTTAGTTTTTCACCTATTTAGAGTTGAAAGGAAATGAAATATTGTAGCTCACAACCCATCAAATACTAAAGAGTCTTTTGGGAATGGCTAAGGAACTGGGAGTTAGAATTAGATATGATGGTGAGAGGGAGTAAAAAATGTGCCCTAACATGAGTGAAAAACATGTCTACAACAATCTAAGTAGTGAGTACCTTGGTGTAGGGAACGAAAACTGTCATCTTGGAAAAGAAGCATACAATGGAAAAGATTGCATTGCACTAGAAAGATATCACAACGAGGTCATTGATGAAATCCATTGATACAGACTCCTAAGGAAAAGTAGGAATGGAAAAAGGTTGGAATAGAACAAGCTTATGATTAGCGGGTTTGATGTGTTGTAAAGGGTGCAACGATGGATGAAGGAAATCATAAATTTCTTCATGGTAGGACAAACAAATAGCATTATCAAATTATGGAATTTTTTGGTAACCCCAAAGCATGGGGGCTTCACCTTGTTTACCATCATCTTATCATGTTCATTGATAAAGGGGGTTTTTAAATTGTGAAAAATAAAGTCAATGTATTGTAGGTATTGGGGGGAGATGCAGGGTACTAGGGGTGTATACATTTTGAGGGGTATAAAAGGGGTATCTAATAAAAATAAGGGTTTTTTATTATTGGAAAGATGTATTGGGAGGTGGGTTCAACAAAATGATTTTGGGAGATATTTATCAATATGTAGTGAAATTAGGAGTATTATTTAATATTTCACAAATGCACGTGCTAGAACATAGGTTCACTAAGTGAAGACCCCGTTTCGCAAAGTGAATTCCATAGGTAGAAGCATTGGCCTCCTTTATAAGGAGAAGTTCGTCTTATGCAATAGGCACACACAATTGATACCATTTATATAACCAACCATTTTGAAGGGACAAATATAAAAGGGGCATTTGATTTACCTAAGTCAGAGAGTACAATTATTGCATCATGGGGCGAAAATAAGGATTGAAGGAATATTGTTCTTTTCGTTTTTCATAGGTAGGAACATAAATGTTGAGAATGGTGAGTGAACAAATATGTTATCTTATTGGTGTTACCCTTCTTATACTAAATAACTAATTGAAATCGTTGAATAAAGGAAGGAAAATTGAGAATTAGGAAAATCAAAGGATAATGGTCTATATGCAAGATAGTGTCTTTCCATGTAAATAATGTCATCAATGTTTGAGAGCTTGAATGAGCGCATAAAGATCCTAGTCATAAACATTGTACTATAACTTTACATTAGAAAAGATTTTTGAATGGTAGGATACAAGATGTTTAAGCATTGTACTATAACTTTACATTAGAAAATATTTTTGAATGGTAGGATACAAGATGGGTGATGTACTTAAGTACTACACCAATAACATATTGGGATTTTCCAGATTCTATCTAAAAATGTTTATGGAGGTTGGGGATGCACAAAATAGTGGTGGAACAAAAGATTATTTTTAGGTATGCAAAGGTCTCATTAGCAATAAGCATTTAAGAAAAAGGATGTTGATTTGAAAAGATGTGTAAATGACATGCTTTTTTTTGAAAAGAAGGGAATGAATTTATGGTAAAAATTCAATCTCTTTAAGAAAATATTGATTTGAGTGGTAGTGCAGGGGACAACCTAGTTCAAGGGAGACTTCATATTATGCAAATAGGGTAATGAGAACACATAAATAGAAAACATAAGTTTGGCCAAAAGAATATTTTTGTCTCTACCTATAAATTTTAAGTACATAACATATCCATAATATTTGGACATGATAGAGATGGTCATCCCATATTTTACTAAAATTTAAAATGTCAACAATATATATAATTACACAACTACCCAATTTCATATGAAAGATATTACTAATGAGGTGCATAAATGTGGTGGGAGCATTGGTGAGGCCAAAGGCATTACCATCCACTTAAAAAGAGAAAATTTCATTTTGAAGGTAGTTTTTCAAATATCATTGGTGGGCATGTGCACCTATGGTAGCTTACTTGAAGGTCCAATGTAGTAAAGTAGTAGGAACACTAAGATGATCCAACAAATCCTCAATTTGAGGCAAGGGATATTGATTCTTATTAGTGAATTTATTGAGTTTTCTATAATCAGTCAGTAGCCTTGATTCATTACACTCTTGTTTTGATATGATAAAGGTTGAAAGCTAGGTTATATCTGTCCAAAGTAGCCTTGATTCATTACACTCTTCTTTTGATATGATAAAGGTTGAAAGCTAGGTTATATCTGTCCAACATCTAAAAGTTGCTATAGTTTTTATCAAGTTTTACACTTTTGGTAGAAGATAATACGTATGTAGGAGCATTAGGAAACATCCCACCAAGAACAAGGTCTATAGAATACTAAATGGCTCTCGATGTGGGTAAGCCTTGGTGCTCTTTGAACACATCCTTATAGTCGTCCACTAGTTATTGAAGTGAGTAAGATATCTATCCGGGCTCGGTGATGGATCCATTACTAGTGAGACATGTGCTTGACCATCGCAAGACCAATGAAGGGTTGGGGTTGCGGGATAGTCTTTGTCGTAAAGGTAAACTTGAAAGCCTACCCATCCTTGTGTAAAGTGCATTCATTCAATCCTCCATCATAAATGGCTTTAGAATCATTCTCATGATATGAGTGACTCAATAAAAGTGTAACACAGTCCAAGGGAATGACATCACACTATATCGTGTCGTAAAAAAAGGAGAAATGGCAAATATAACCATACAATGACGATTGGCCAAAGAGTGTTGGCACTCATTAGTTACCCACCCTAGATGATAAGGTTTAGGATGCGACACGGAGGATACATTTAGCTTGGACATGACGAAGGGTGAGATCCAATTTTTTCCATTGCCATTATCTAGGATGAGGTATCATAGGCAATCTTTAATATGACAGTTGTGCATAAGCAATGCTTTGCGATCTACTAGGTTATAGTGATGGGTTGTGAGCACCAAATTTGCATTGGGGTGGAGGGGTTAGAATCTTCAATAACTTTAGGGAGAGGGAGTTAAGGAGAGGAAGGGTTGGAGTGGTAGGGTTAGAAACTTCAGTAACTTTAGGGAGAGGAGAGGTTTTGGGTTGAGAAGGAGGATTTGTGATCTATGACAATGTTTTTAGTGGCTTAACCCTCTAAATCCCAACACTCATTCGAGGCATGATTATTGGATTTATGGAAGGCATAATAAGGGTGTGTGAGGGAATGCAGATGATGGAGTTCCTAATGAGTGGTAAAAAGCATGCACCCTTCATAAGCAAAAATAAATTTTGGGTAGGGATAGTGAGGACATACAATTCATTTATTGTTTAAAGTCTGTTTGCACTTCCCCTTAATATTTCTTGTACGACATTTAACTCATGTCAATGTCAAAATGCAAACCTTAACCACTTAACAAACTTGTAGTAAATGCAAGTTGGGAAATTTTGATCAAACGTCTTAACTGATTGAAACCTTGCAAAACACCACAATTGCATGCATGTTTGGTACTTAAGGTGTGCTAGCCATGTTAGGAAGTTAACCATTGAACAAACTTGTCATATTTGAGGAGTCCATTCTTATTTGTACTTCCCCGATGTACAACGTTGATCTCATGTCAATGTTATGAAGCGATTGTCGTATGGTAACAGCTAACAACTCCCTATCTTACCAGCAGGGCCTATCTTACAAGCAGGGCAGCGAGCATATGAATACCCCGTGACTCGCGAAGAGTCCATTGGCATTATACGATTTAAATGATTTTCAGTTCACCATATTCCAAAGCTCCTTACTAGATGTAAGACGATATGAATACCCCATGATGAGTCCATTCTTATTTAAAACCCGTTTGTACTTTCCCCTAACATCTGCTGTACAACGTTTATCTCATGTCAATGTTCAGAAGCGTCTGTCCTGACTGGTATGGTAACAACTATCTTACAAGCAGCGCAGCGAGGATATGAGTACCATGTGAGGAGTCGATTCTCATTATTTCAATGATTTTTAGTTCACCAGATTCCCAGCCACTTTACTAGATCTAAGACGATATGAATACTATGAATACCTACCTCTATGAGGAGTCCATTCTTATTTAAAGCTAGTTTGTATTTCTCCCTAATATCTCCTTAGTACAACGTTTATCTAATGCTCGTCCATTCTTAGTTCATTAGATAAGAATGAGCATTAGGTAAGAGGAGAAGAGAAGTATAAATCGACATTGAATGCTGTGTAGCAGACTGTTTATTGCTGGTCTTTATCCTTTATTAAGAAGAGTCTGTTTTATGATAATAACTATCTTACAAGCAAGGTAGCTAGTATATATTTCCTCCAGAATTATTTTTCTGCAGAGGTTTTTTGGTGCTGTTTCAAATTTTGGGACAATATAAAACTTTGATCGATTTTTTGAGCATCTAGATTGATTTATAATGGAGCAAAACCTTGGAATAGAATTCTAAAATACATGGAACTTTAATCCATACTAAACTCAAATTATCTCTGAAAATCTGATCGAATTAAACACATTTATCAGACTCAAACTACTACTATCAATACACAGTGAGGAGTCTAATAGTTAGACTCGTCCATTCTTACCTAATGACCGTTTGTACTTCCCCTTTTATCTCTTATGTAAAGTCCGTTTGTACTTACCCTTTTATCTGCTGTACAAGTACAACGTTTAACTCATGTCAATTTTAAGAAGTGACTGTCCTCTGGTAACAACAGTCTTACAAGTAGGGTTGTCAGGCAGGGTGGATATTAATGCATTGCAGCGTGGATATCGTTCACTGGGAGGCTATGATTACCCTGGGAGGAGTCCAGTCCATTGGTACTTTTCTAATACCAGGGAGGATAGCTTTCAATGCCGCTTAGTAGAGTGGATATTCCTGGCCACTAAGATATGAGTACCCCGTGATCTGTCTTTCAACGTTTATATCATGTCAATGTGAAGAACCGACTGTCATATGGTAACAACTGTCTTACAAGCAGGGCAGAGATGATAAATTGTGAAGGACAGAGAA
>SNQJ01S0002666.1:318360-349146 GCA_010110895.2 Picea sitchensis
TAAACTTTTTAAAAATATTATTTTAATAAAATTTAAAAAATTTTAAATTTTTATTAACTTAATATAAAAATTATTTACAAAATCTCAATAATAAAACTAAAAATCTTTATTAAAAATTTCTTATAATAAAATTTAATACTTATATAATAAAGTTTAATACTTATTAAAATAAATAAATAAAATGACAAGTCTTGATTTTAAAGATTTCTTATCACAAACTTTATTTTTCATTAAAAACTAAATTAATGATGTCGATAAGTGAAAATTCCTCTTGTAATTTGAGGAGAGGTTTAAATATTATATCCCAAAGGCAATGTAGGCCAAATGTGAAGTTAAGATCCTTTAGATGGACGCTGTGTTTTAAAGAAATCATCATGGTGATAGTAAAAGGAATAAACTAGCACAATCAAATTATTAAAGGTGGTTAATATATGTTAATCAAACAATATTCTCCACTTTAAATTAATGGAACCTATCAACTTATATAATCCAAGTTTAATAATGTGGTTATGTTAATTAACCATCCACATGCATTGAGAGGATTAGTAAATTTGAAAATTAAAATGTTAATGTCAATAATATTTAAATATCTATGATATTTGACTTATAGTTGACCTTGGTTTTATATGGTTGACCATACTTGAGTATGGTTGACCATGTTTAACTATGTTTGAGTCAGTTGACCATGGTTGACAATGAAAATTGACTATTGTTAGCAATGGTTGAGGATGGTAGAACATGGTTGACTATTGTTGACAATGTTTCACTATGTTTGACCATGGTTTTCTATAGTTTACCATGGTTTGACCATGATTAACTATGTTTGACTATGGTTAACCATGACTGACCATGTTTAAACTTTGGTTGACCATGTTTGACCATGGTTGACTATGGGTGATAATGGATAACAATGTTTGAATATGATTGACTGTGGTTGACCAAGACTGAGTATTGTTTATCATGTTTGACTATAGTTCACAATGGTTTCCTTTGGTTGACCATGTCTAAATATGGTTGATTTGGTTAACTATGGTTCACTATGGTTTGCGATGGTTGACGATATTTGGCTATGAATGACCATAATTGACTATGGTTGACGATATTTTGCTATGACTAAACATAGTTGACTATGGTTGTCTATACTTTAATTTGTTTGACTATGGTTGACAATGTTTGGCTATTGCTCACTATGATTGACCATGTTTGACTATGGTTGACTTTTGTTGATCATGGTTGAGTTTGAGTTGTCATGGTTGAATGTGTTGGATATTGGTTGTCCATGTTTGATTATGGTTCACTGTGGTTGGTTATGTTTGGTAGTGGTTAACCATGTTTGATCATGATTGACTGGGTTTGATGATGGTTGACCATGATTGACTATTGTTGACCATGTTTAACCATGATAGACTATGGTTGACTATTGTGAACAAAGCACCTTGAAAATGATAGAAGGTCAACGAATATATTCCACATCGAGAGGGAAACCTCCTTTTACAATATATTCAATTCAGAAGATAATATATGATGATCCTAAGACCAAGTCTCCTTGGAATATATATATATATATATATATATATATATATGAGACAATATATAGGAGACAAAGGGTACATTATTAATGAAAGGGTACAATGAAAGGTTCTAGCTGATATACAAATATAAAAAATAAACTAATAATGAATGCTTACTAGGGCCTAAACATAGGGGGGCAAGGGCCTTAACATAGCTCCACTCTTTAACAAAGTTGTTCCCCCAAAGCTTGTAATTGAGGGCGTTTCTTCATGAATTGCACGTTTTTCCATGTAGCTTCTTCTAGAGGCATATTCCTCCACTTGATTAGGTATTCCATAATGGTTCTATTCCTAAGAGATAGGGAATCTTGATGTATAACTTTTTTTGTTTAAGAATCAAATTCCCTTCATCTAATTCTAGAAATTTTATTTGCACTAGCATAGTTTGTCCCAAAACCTTTTTTTAGGAAAGATACATGAAAAAACTTATGAATGTGAGAAGAAGACAAATATAAATCATACGCCACTTGTCGAGTCTTGCGAATAATCTTGTACGGTCCATAAAATTTTGGAGCTAATTTCTAATTCTTCTTTTTCTTGAGTGTGGATTTCTTATAAGGTTGTAGTCTCAAAAATACACAATATCCCTCCTTAAATTGTCTTTCACTTCGATGTTGATTTTCTTGTTGTTTGATCATGTTTTGTGTCATTTGAAAGTTTTCCTTAAGAATTGTCAATTTTTTTCTTATTCTTCTCCATATGTGACTCTATTTCCCATACTTTGGACCTATCTTGCAACAAATATGAGATACTAGGAGTTGGATATCCATTATCGACCTCGAATGGGGACATTTTAGTAGATGTGTAATAGGTAGTATTATACAACCATTTTGCTAGAGGAAGTCACTTCATCCATTGAGATTGTACCTTGCAAGGGTTTGTAATATAAAAAGGAAGTTATCTTGCAAGTCATTGTAAAATCTTCTTTTAGCATCCTCAACATATATTCTTTTCTTCTATCACTTGCTCTGCACAAAAGTCATCTGCAATATTTTCAACCCACTTGTACAATTTTGTTCAAGCCATTGATTATTTTGCAAAGTAGTTGTTCATCTTTGGTGAGGTTATTCACGAGAAAAAAAATTCTATTAATTTTTTTTATTTCTTCAGCAACCGAATAAAGGAATCTCTTGCAGGTTTCTATAAAAATCCATGATTTCTCTTGTACAAGGGTTAATTGGTTTCATCTAATGTATTTTTTCAAATATTTTTCTAATTTTATCTAGAACCACTCATAATATTTTCCAAAATCAACATCTATATGTTCATAATATAACATATAGTCCCANAAAATCCATGATTTCTCTTGTACAAGGGTTAATTGGTTTCATCTAATGTATTTTTTCAAATATTTTTCTAATTTTATCTAGAACCACTCATAATATTTTCCAAAATCAACATCTATATGTTCATAATATAACATATAGTCCCATATCAAGTAATACCAACAACATAACCAATGTTGTAATCTATGGGATTACATGGCAGAGTTTCTAGTAGACTTTACATAGTACAACATAGCATTATAAAACAACACACATGAGCACACGTGGAAAAAGAGAAGGAAAAGAGAGGTAATGGTAATACCAACAACAACTATCTTTATATTATGATCAATGCCACACCATGTTTACATTCATGATCCCAAGTATTTATACCTTGATATTTTTTTAGGTAGTTACAACTATTTTAACTACATGTTGGTTGTGGAGCTTGATTATGTGTGCACTGGGAATGATACAGTTGTTCCTGGTAGCATTGGTGGATTTCAATATTTCGAAAGAAAAAGACAATGGAGGATATGATGGAGGAATTGGATAAAATATATGAAAAACCATCACCTTCCAATGAGGTATTTCTAATGAAGCGTTTATTTAATATGAAGATGTCAGAAGGTGGGTGTGTTGCCGACCATTTAAATGAATTCAATATTGTTACTAATCATCTAATTTCTTTAGGAGTTAAATTTGATGAAGAGGTTAGGGCCATCCTAATATTATGCTCATTGCTAGAAAACTATAATGACATGGTCATGTATTTAAGTAACTCTATCTCTAGTTCAAACACTCTGAAATTTGTTGATCTTGTTGGTGCTATCCTTAGTGAGGAAATGTAATGGAAAATCACAGGTGAGACATTAGGTAATGTGTTGACCATGGAGAATAGGGGAAGACAAAAGGAAAGAGGAAAGAGCTCAGGGAACCATGGAAACTCTAGGAAGGGCAGATCCAAATCCATACTAGGAAAGGTAGAATGCTAGAATTGTGGAAAGAAAGGACATCTAAAGAAAAACAATAGAGCTCCAAAGAAACAAAGGGATGGACAACAAGAGAAAATCAGGAAGAAAATGTAATAGTTGATGTGTTACAAGATTATTTGATTATTTCTTTAGAGAATATTATTGAATCTTGGATAGTAGATTCAGGGGATTCATTTCATGCCACGTCCCATAGGAAATATTTCCTAGATTACGTTCAAGGCGATTTCAAACAGGTTTATTTGGGTGATGATGAAGTATGTCAAATTGTTGGAATGGGTAAGGTACAAATAAAGAAAAAGAATGGAAACCAATGGTTATTCAAAGAGGTGAAAAATATACCATATTTGAGAAGAAATATAATTTCAACAAGGTAGTTGGAAAGTGAAGGCTCTACATACACATTTACAGATAAGGCGTGGAAGGTCACTGAAGGATCATGGGTAATGGGAAAAGGAGAGAAGGTAGGTACATTTCATTTATGTACTGGTTATGTTGACTCTTCTATATCTTTATCTTCTATAGGAGTGGATACAACACTGTGGCATGATAGGATTGGACACATGATTGAGAAGGGGATGCAGATACTTCGCAAAAGGAATTTGTTGCCAGATCTTAAACAAGTTGATTAACATTTTTGTGAGCACGATGTTTATGGAAAAAAATAGAGAGTCATATTTCTGAGAGTCAAAAATTAAAAGAAGAGTGAAAAGGTAGAGCTTGTGAATACAGATGTATGAGCAACAACTTAGTTATCATCTCTTGGTGGCTCTCTTTATTATGTTACTTTTATTGATATTGCAACTAGAAAAACTTGGGTTTATTGCATTAGAAAAAAATAGGATGTCTTTGACACTTTTAAGAAATGGAAAGATTTGGTTGAGAATGAGATAGAAAAAAGGTTGAAGTGTATCAGATCAGATAATGGAGGTGAATATTGCATGAAGGAGTTTGATGATTACTATTCATACCATGGGATTTATCGAGAGAAGTTAGTTCCAGGAAGACCACAAGAAAATGGTGTGTCAGAAAGGATGAACATGATAATCATGGAACATGAAAGGGGTATGAGATTTCATGTTGGGTTGCCCCTACAATTCTGGGCAGATGTTGTAGATATTATTGTTTACTTAATAAACAGAGGGCCTCCAAGCTCCTTGGATTGTGGCATTCTAGAGGAGGCATGGACAAGTAAAAATGTAAACTACTCATTTCTTAAGACTTTCAGTTGTGAATCATTTGTCCATATATTAATAAAGAAAACAAAACAAAGATTGAGGAAAAATCCAAGAAGTGTACCTTTATTAGATACAATGTTAATGATTTTGGTTATCACTTATAAGATTATGAAAATCATAAAATCATTAGGAGTAGAGATGTGGTATTCAATGAAAAGGTCATGTACATAGATCTGTTGTAGGAAATAAATAGGAAAAGGAAAACAAATAATATATAGTTCTTGATGAAATAAAAGAAAATAAAATTCCAAAGGTATCAGAAAATCAAAATGTACAACAACAGGATTAGCAGGAACCTCAAACTTCTGCAAGTGTTTTTAGAAGATCTACCAAGTTAAGTAAACCCTCTGAACGATACTCTCCTTCATTGTATTTTTTATTGTTGACTGACTCTGGTGAACCAGAAAGTTATGAAGAGACAATCCAGGTAGACACTAAAAAGAAGTGGGAGCAATGCATGAAAGAGGAAATGGACTCCTTGGTAAATAACTAGACTTGGGACTTAGTTAAGTTTCTTGCAAGAAAAATATAATTACGGAATAAATTGGTTTACAAGTTTAAGGTAGAAGATGGAGGAAAAAAGTGGTACAAGGCTAGACTTGTTGTAAAGGGGCTTGCACAAAAGAAAGGTATAGATTTTGATGAAATATTTTCTCCTTTTTTTAAAATGACTTCAATTAGGACTATTTTAAGTCTTGTGGTGGTAGAAGATTTTCATCTTGAATAACTATATGTAAAAACAACTTTTCTCCATGGGGATTTGGAGGAAGATATTTATATGCAGCTGCCACAGGGGTATGAAGTCAAAAGGAAGTAAAATTTGGTATGCAATTTGAAGAAGAGCTTGTATGGCCTAAAGCAATCTCTAAGGAAGTGGTATTTGAAGTTTGACAGGTTTATAACAGAACAAGGTTATAGTAGATGCCATTCTTATCACTGTGTTTATTTTAAGAGGCTAGAAAATGGAAGCTATATTATCTTTCTATTGTATGCAAATGATATGCTTGTTGTAGGGTCTAACATGCATGATATAAATGTGCTAAAAAATAAATTAGTTAATTCATTTGCGATGAAGGATTTGGGTGTTGCAAAGAAAATCCTTGGTATGAGAATCAACATAGATGGGAAAAATCATAAAATGACATTATCTTAGGGTGAGTACAAGACGAAGGTGTTGGAGAGGTTTAAAATGAAGAATACAAAAACAGTTAGTACACCTTTATCTGACCATCTCAAATTTACCAAGGAAATGTGTCCTAAGACACAAGAGCGGATATAATACATGTCTAGAGTCCCTTATTTATCAACATTTGGCATCTTGATGTACGATACGGTGTGCACAAGACCAAATTTTTCACATGCAGTGGGAGTTGTGAGAACATATATGAACAATCTGGGTAAGTAACATTGGGAGGAAGTAAAGTGAATTCTCAGGTATTTGAGAGGTACTACTACTCATGCAGTTTTGGAGGTTCAAACATTGTTCTATAAGGATATGTTGATTCAGATATGGTGGGTGATAAGGATAGCAGGAGAAGCACCAAAAGGTATGTTTTTACTGTAGGTGGAACAACAGTAAGTTGGATTTTGAAATTGTAAAAGGTTGTTGCACTTTCAACAACAAAAGCAGAGTATGTTGCTACTACAGAAGTTAGTAAAGAGATGATTTGGTTACAGAGGTTTATGGAGGAATTGGGAAAGTAGTAGGAGAATAGAAGGTTGTACTATGACAAGTAGAGTGTCATTCATCTTTCAAAGAAATCAACCTTCCATTCTAAGAATGAGCATATACAACTCAAATACCATTTCATATGATCCATTTTAGAAGACGGACAATGGAAGTTGGAAAAGATACATACTAGACAGATTCCTACAAACACGTTAACAAAGGTAGTTATAACCATGGAGAAACCGAGTTCCTGCTCAATTTAAGTTGGCCTTCCAGCATGAAGGTGAGGATGAAATTTTTTCTAGGTCCAAGGTGGATCATAGTCCAATAGGTACCACAATAGTGGAGTTGTTGTGATCAGTCTCGAAGTGGGATATTGTCGGTTGTGGAGACTTATTATATTCTTGATTCATATGTATGTATGCCTATCCCCTTCTGCCAGGGGTTCAGGGGGGGACCTACCCCCCCCCACCAACTAGGGGGAATGGGGGCCAATGGGCCCTCCAAGAAAATTTTGGGAAAATTTCCTTGTAAAATATTGTAATTTCATAGACAATTTGGACTGCTCATTATAAGGTTGTAGATCTGACAATATAATTTATGTTCGGGTTTTCACCCTAAAAGGGAACTCGTTTTTATATGAGGGAATTGTATTGTGACTTTGTATGTGAGTGAATATTTTATTCTGAGAGAGGAGACTGTGAGAGAAAGAAGAGACAATTATAGCGGGTGTGTTGTAGGTTGTATCCCTTCATTTGTTGGATAATAAAAAGGAAGGACTTGGAAATTTCTCTAGTGGACATACCCCACAGTTAGTGAACCACATATATTTGTGTCTCTATTCTATTCTGTATCTTATTTTTTTTATTTCCGCATCTTTTTTTATTTTATTTTTCTGCAATATTGTTTTTATAACACTACCTTGGTTGGTTGAATTAACCAAGAAATCAATCGACTTACATTTGCATATTTTACTTGCTTCTACAGTCGACTAAAAATTCTTTGTCTACTAGTGAGTCTAGTCAATAGAGTTGACCAGTTCCTCCAACAGGGTTCTTATTATCTAATGATGTACGAGTGTCTGTGATATCATGAAATATTGAAACATTCTCTAATGCACCTATAAAAGGAATTCAAAGTGGCACCTTATGTGGGTGTGCACCAATATATTTTTTTAACTTTTTAAATTAAAACCAATATTGCATAGCTAAATGCCTAAACTCATTTGAGTCATTCTAGATGGTAACACATCAGTGAACTTTTATGTTTATGATGCAATGAACAAAGATTTTCTAAAATTAAATTAAACTCATTTTTTTACATGGATTAATTATAATGACTTTTAGGGAACCTAGTTATAAACACACTAGTGTGCTATATATATGGGTGTACTAGTGTGATTTATACAATTTAGCTACATAGATTAAAATACCTCCATAACATCTTCTAGTAACCTTCAATATAAATAGACAAGGATGAAATTTGGGGGGCAAGTTCCATAAAAACCTCCACTAGAAGGTGTTTTTATTGTAGTGAAAATCAATCTCAATTTGAACTGGTAACCACCTGAACCTTATTTATTTTAGGGGTAGGGAGGACTCTTACTACTCACACATAGGCTAATCAATCAGTCCTTTAGGTTATGGGATTGGTCATCCAAATAGTGGTCAACGATAATAAAACTATACCTTCAAGTAGGAACCAACTCCAATGCATCATAAGATATTTGGAAAGACAAGGGAAACCCCTTAATAACCATGAAGGTGAATGTTTCTTTCCTATCCAATTGAGAAAATAACTCCCTAAACCACCAAAGTACATATTCCTGAAGAAAAACACTATAAAGAATTGATCAATCTCAAGGTGGACGAGAAAGATAAGATCATAAATGTTAATTAAGAAGTTGTCATCTAGATTTCTATTTATGTTTCTTCTCTGTTACCATGTATAGTTTCTTAGATGCATGTAAAAGTGCATGAAATTGTACAATCAATGATAACAACTATGGGGAATATTTGTTTTCTTAGATGCACATTGGTAACTCCTACAATTTTTTTTTTGGATCTATCATATGGTATATAATCTACCTTGTTTTATTCATAAAATATTTAATACTAATAAGAAGGTTATTTATTAAAAATGATATTATTATATTATTGAAGATGATGATTACAATTAGCATATCACGTCTGAAGAGAATGAAAAGAAACTACAATTTATAATACAGTTTTTGGTTAAAATTCTTAATACAAAAACTAAATTTTTTTTATAGAAAAAAGTATTATAATAATAAAATAAATCAACACAAATCCTTTTCAACCTTCGATATTTTAAACTCTTTACATTTTATAACTAATTTCCAAACTAAAATTCTTTTTAAACATCTAATATTTATTTTTAATAGTCTAATGCTCTTTCCATCCAAAGTAAATTCCTTCACAAGAATGTTGTCTTCCACCATTAAAAATAACACCCCAATGATATAGATAGGTCAAAATTGCCCCTTACAACATTTTTTTTTATAAAAACATCGGACATTTGTATTTTTCTTTATTAAATGTTTTTTGAAAATTTATTTGTTTACAATACTATTGGTTGTAACATTTGAAATGCTATTGTGGGATGAGTGGTGAGTTCTTGGAAATGGTTTTGGCTTCAATAACCCAAACTACTTTAAATAATTTTGTTGAGACCAACACTATAGAGTTCTCAAACAACATTGAATAAGTATACAACTCTTTGATGATTAGGATGCAACACCACATTATACACTCTATCCACTTGCAACTCAATCCACGATGCATATAGCTAAATCATTATTGACATGTCTTAACATTAATAATGCTTCTTAACAACCCCTTTCACTCTTCATATTGCAATTAGCTAGGATTGAATAAGTGGCCAACTCTTCTAGTTCTAGTTTTTTCAGTTGAAGAAGTAAATTGGTTCAAGAGCACCTCACACAACCTCCAAGAGATATAATAGCTTAAGGTTGCACTCCCCCAACCATTTATTTTTCTGAAGCACCCCTAACCATTTTTTTATTTAAAGTATATATTTTTCAAAGAAATAGAAAAATCAAACAAGTAAGCTAAACAATTGGATAAATGTCACTTAGTTAACAGGTTGTGTATCGAATTAAATAAAGAGGTAAGGACATCATCATAAATAGAAGAAATTAATAGTCCAAAGTTCCATTCGAACAAGCATGAGGATAGTCCAACACAAAACACCATTTACACTCTAGAGCATGTAACTTATGGAGAAGGGATGTTGTCACGATGTTGAGGAGCCCTCAGTTGCATGGCGGAAGCATCCAACACTCCTTGGCATCATGCGACACCGACACCTTTCATTTGGTGGCAAATCCATACCAACTTACTGAATCTAGACTACGCTTAATTTCTTTATCTTGTTTATTATAGTTATCTTGTTTATTGTGCTTAGCATGTTTTCTACAATGTGCACAAAAGAAAAATAAACAATTCAACATGTATAGTTGGGTGGATAAACTGGACTAACACCCATTTATTTATAAACTTAGAAAGAACCAGGTTGTAGCTCGTTACAACATAAAAATGAACATGAGTGCATGAATCAATAAATCTTGATTAGTATTCATCGGTTCTGCATCCCGACTCATCTCAATGCTCTTCCTACTCTTCGACTTGACTCTTGGCCAAGAGCCACCATAGAGCTCCCACATAAAGTCACCACTAAGACTCCATGGATCTTTTCTTGCATGAGTGCCCCAATCTGTGTTGACCATCTTCATTGGTTCTTCCTAGACTTGAGAGCTCCCATCACCGTAGCCTCATTCCAACTTGCCCAGAACACCCAAGTCACCCCTCATCCAACTTACCTAAACAATGAGTTGGCCCCATCCTCCATCTTTCCAAATACTTCCCAAAGGCAGCACGAGTTACCTCAGTGTGACTTAGCCCCTTGGAAAGGAGCTCATGCTCCTCTTCATCAAATCAAACACAAACTTCCCCTTTTTCTGTCTAAGTATGTGCAACCTCCATTTGTTGTGTTCTATTGGCTTTCTCAACCTCCCCCACATAAATATCTTAAAGATCCCCAACCATCGTGACTGTTGGGCAAAATGATGTATCTCTTGGGTGGACGAGCCGACTCACAAATCTACATTTTTTTGAGTCACTTGGGTGCACCAGACATTCTCTCCCAAATGATTCATCACCAAGGGGTGTACCTGCAACTAGGAACCTCACACTAAGCCAACACATGTTCCCACAACTAAATGACTCGTTTCCAAGGGGTGAGCCTATTCATCAGGTGACCCACATCAAATTAAGGAATCTTCCACACTCTGTCAGGTTTTCCAATGACTTAGGTGCTCAAGTCCACTCAGTGAGTCTAGCTGACTCACCATTCCTTGTGTCTTCCCAAGTGTAAGACTCATCCCCATTGTGCGTCTATCTCGCCTTGCCTCGTCCATGATGTAGGTCACCTATGAGATCGTCCGAGATAACTTGTGCTACATTCCAACCCACCAAAGAGTCTATAAGAATGGGGCATACTCATATTCATTTCAAAATCCCAAGTTCTTCATCCATATAGGGTAGGAGGAGGTGTCACATGCACTGATCGCTAGCATCGGTACACACTCGCCCACTCGAAATTGTTGTTTCCCTCGACAACACCCACACAATTTTCCATCTCTAAGTCTTCCCAAATTCATCCCTCCACCTCATGTTGCTGGAAACACTAAGTTTCGTGTTGAAACATAAAACCCAAAATCCACCTATAATATCCCCAAGGATGAGCCCCAGTTGTATTTATAAATTGTAAACATGTTTTGTAGGTTGGAGAGCCTAGTGTTGATAAGATGGTGGGATTATGTGTTTATTAGGCCGGAGAGCCTAAGTGTTAAAGGCCAAGAGACTGATTTTGTATATGTAACTATGCAGATCATTAATAAAATATAAACATCGTTGTGTGCATACCAACCACAAAGAAAGAGTGATGGGGAACTAAGCTTCCACAAGGTTGGGTAAGGAAGGAGGCTAAGTGTGTGCGCATAGGGGCTAAGCCAGGGGGCTTACCTCTAAAGGAGTAATATTTATTATTAATTCCTGAAGGATAAAGTGGACATGCTGAGTGTTGAGTGTTTTAATCCGAAGTCCTGGGAGAGGCAACGTGTGCAAAAGGAAAAACATGTAGCTCCAGGAAGAGAAGTGTCGACCTAGGCGCATGCAGTTAAAACTGATGAGTCAGCCATGTTGGGGGTTGTTCTATCATTGTGTCATACTCCACCTGATTTTGATGGGATTGAGGGCATATGAACCCATTTTTCCTCTGCGTCTGCATTTTCTTACCCACACACAGGGAAGGAAACGCTCACGGGAAGGTTGTTCATTCGACCATTCTCCCATCCTCTTACTAAACCCGAGACATCCATCATCGACCTCTATGTTTTTATTCCTTGTCACGCACCCTGAACCTATGGAAAAATTGTGGACTGAGCCGTGTCTCCTGTGAAATCTGAGCACCCTGTAAATGTCTGAACTGTGCTATGTCTTAGTGTGTACTGTTGTCATTTTTGGATGTCCATACCCAAATTCCTGTTGCTGCTATCGTCGTGAGTTAACCGAATTGTTATTGTTGTTGTTGTTATCCTCACCTTGTGGGAATTGAGTTGAAATTGGTTGAAGAAGCGGGTTGTCAAGCCCGTGGTAGAAGAGGCAAGTTGTCAGGCCCGTGAGAAGCTCTCTTTAGGTGAGAGAGTTTGATGGGAAGTGGTTTTCTTCCAGAGAGTCATGTTACACCTATCATTCTTTATGGATGTGAATTATGGGTGGAAACTTATGAAATGTATCATATAATATATGATATATGATATATAATATATCATATATCATGTGTTTCCATGTATGATATATTATATTATATCATATATCATATAATATGATATATTATATATTATATAATATAATACATGATATATTATCTTATGATCCGCACACACTTTGATTTTTCTAGGTACATAAAAGGTATTGAGCTCTTGCTTTGAAGGGACGAAATATGGAGGCCTTACCTTCAAGATTAGGTGAGGTTATAACTTATCTGAGCATAGCAATGTGAGGGGAAAAATATAGGGATGTTATCACTAAAGGCCACCTCACCCTTCTTACAGTCAGGTGAGTGGCTCTGCCCCTTAGAAGCTCTACAAAATAGTAGATGGAACAACCATTGATGGGAATACAAGACCTTGGCTAGCTCTTTGAGGGAAAGAAACGTCAAGGGGAAGAAACATAGGAATATAGGTTAGGACCTTACTAGGAAATACCTACCCTTTTGTAGTCTCTCTTCCCCTGAGACATGCTTCCTCTTAGAAGAAATCGATTCTTTATTTATGATTATCATCAAATCTTTGTCTCATATTCGGAACGAAACCTATTTGTGAACTAACGTTTCATCTCATGTTCAAAATCCAAGTTGCTTTTTGCTAGAAGAGATTTTTTTCCCTCTCTCTAACACTCTTCCTCGCTTTTTAGTTAAAACTATACGATTTTTCTGGCTAGAAGGGTAACGCAAAGAAGGATCGTTGGCACACCACACTTTTGAACTTCTAGAAACATGCATCAAAACGAGCGAGACATGAACAAACCTCTATTGAAATGGTGTATAATCGTCTCCCATTTCGGTGAAGATTGAAACATCTCATTGTGAGGTGACCTAAGGAGAGAGAGGGTGTAGCAGCTATTAAGGTACCCCACATCGATCGATAAGAATGGGAGAGGGAGATACAGAGGGCGTAGCCATTATTCTATTAAGTAAGTGAGATAGTCCTCTCTAAACAATCGACAACTTAGCATATAATGTGGCCGCCCTACCCATTTCACGAGGGAGGGGTCACCCAGTATAGAGGGAGGCATAACTCTAGCTAGTAGGGAGCGAGGGAGAACTCCAGAAGCAAAGCCCCTTTCACAAGAAAGAACCCACCGAGCTAGTAGGGAACCACTTTTCTAGTTAAACAGGTGTTTTGGATCTGGATCGAACTAGCCCGGTTAATTGTATTCATTCACCTATTGTTTGTTGTTTCATTTTGTTCATATGATATATAATAGATATATAATAGATGATATAATATATTATATAAATATATTATTTATATAAATATATTATATATATAAATAAAATAAAATTATATATATATATATATATATATATATATATATTATATCATTTCATGTATCAGTTATAATATATCATATCATATATATGTTTCATGTATCAGTTATAATATATCATATCATATCAAATATATAGTTTGAGTGGGTCTAATGGTTAAGAATATGTGTTTGTTTCTAAGAGGGCACAAGTTCAAATCCAAAAGAGGTAGGATATGTGTATTTTAAGTAAAACACACACACACACACACACACATATTTTAAATTCCAAATACAAAATGTTTAATGTATGAATGGACATGGGTACTTTTGTCAAAAGTAACCATAAATAATATATATATTTTATATATTATATCATATAATATATGATATCTTGATATTATTAAATGGAAACATATGATATATTGTATTATATATACAATATATCATATGTTTCCATATAACAATATCATAAATGATATGATATATTATATGATATAATATAAAAAATATTATATATGATATCTGATATATAATATACCATACAATATCTCATATCTCATATATTGTATATGATATAATCTATCATATAAAATAAATTATATATGATATATGATAAAATATATCATATGTGGAAACATATGATACATTGTATCATATATTATATATGATATGATATATCATGTGACCACAACCAATCAATTAGCATAGTTTTTAAACTTTAATGTACTCTTAAACCAACCCAATACGTATTTCAAGTAAAATATATATTTTTATATTTTTTTAAAATTTCAAATACAAAGTGGTTAATGTATGAATGGACATGGGTACCTTAGTCAAATTTAAAGTACTTTAAGGGTGTTTTGAGTACTTTTCTTAAAACACTACATAGTTAACTATGGTTTCCATCCACCATTTAGAATGTGACAACTCATCATCTTTAACTAAAGAAATTCCAAGTCATCCCTAGGGGATGATGCCATCTTCTGAATTGTGATTGTCTCTTATAAAGTGGATTTTGGTGGTACATTTTTTTCGAGACCCTTTTTTTACCTCAAAATTCCCCTAATGAACAATGGTGCATTATGGTTTTCACAAAACATATGAGTGGATCAAATGATCATTTTTCTGGGAAAGCATGAAGCATGACATACTGACTTGTCTTTGAATTTGATACTTTCCAATGCAACAAGGGGTAGACAATCAAAACTCCAGGCACACTACAACCTCTCCTTATTCCACCTGCTATATGGACCGATATATCTATGGACTTCATTGTCGGATATATCGGTCAAAATTGGCCTCAATGTTTCATGGAAAATATCTTCAAACTCCATGGAATGCCCCACTCTATTGTCTCCAACCGTGATCCAAATTTCAAAAGAAACTTCTGGCAAGAATTGCTTAGGCTCCAGGGAAAAAAATTGCATCTCAACATTTCCTATCATTCCTAGGCTGATGGCCAAACCAAAGTAGTCAACAAGTTATTGGAAGCATATTTTTGGTGCTTTGCGTCTAAACAAAAATCTCAATGGGTTCAGTGGTTACCACTCGCAGAATGGTAGTAAATTATATCTCACCATGGTGCTACTCGTATGACTTCCTTTGAGGTAGTCTATGGTCAAAATACACCTTCCATATTCTCTTACCTACATGGTGTCTCCAAGGTCCATAAGGTAGACCAAAGACTAACAATCTGAGCTAACATTCTATGCACCCTCAAAGATAATTTGATCATGGTTAAGAATCGCATGAAGCAACAAGTTGATTAATGTCATTCCGAATTACATTTTGCTGAAGGGGATCATGTGTTTTTTCATATACAACCCTATAAGAAAACTTCCCTCAAACAAAATCACTTCCAGAAACTTGCTCCAAATTTTGATGGCCCTTATACAATCGTCAAGTGAGTAGGGCTCGTGGCTTACAAGTTATTCCTTCCCAGTCACTCTAAGCTCCATCCAATTTTTCATGTTTCTTGCTTAAAGAAAGTGATTGGATTCAAGTACCAAATTCAAACTTGTCTCCCTCAATTGGATAAATAAGGTTTAATTTCATTGCAACCAAAAGCAATGTTGGCCCAATGTGAGTATCATCTTCGTCAATACACAATTCAAGAAGTTTTAGTATAGTGGAAGGATACTCAACCTGAGGATGCCACATGGGATCCAACCATCGTTCTACATCAATTCACATATCTCAAGCCTTGAGGACAAGGCTTTACTTAAAGGGGGAGGGTATGTTAACGTCCTAACCTCCCTCACCCCTCAAGTAGATAGAATAATATGTTTTTCCATGTAATAAAGGTTGTCATTAGTAAATAAGGCCTAAGTGATAATGTGAACATGTCTAATGTAAGAAGATTTACTAGAAATTTCCACCTCTAGAAAGTTCCTCTAGAATGTTCTCTAGAAGATAGAAATAGTATAAATAGGGGTAGAAATCATGGAAAATGTTGTCTTGTGAAATCATTTGTACTCCAAATCTTTTCTATTGGAGGTTTCCCCTTTGAATAGGAAAGTGAAATTTTCTATCAAGATAATAAAGATACAATTTTTGGATCTATCATCTCATTTTGATTACTGTTTCATTTTGTTTCTCTAATTATTGTGAAAATAATTGTGTTTCTTCTCTGGATATTTCCTTTTTGTACCGTAGACATAACTTAACAAACTAAGAATCAATTCAAACCATCACATAAACCTTAATATTTCAACATTGATTCAACAAAATTCATAAGAACATTCAGGAACACTTATATGTTTGGAAATTATCCACCAACTATCTTGACTTTAAGGATATGGGGTGCTATTTTATCCACCCAAATTCACACCAACTTCTTGTCTCTAATACCAAAATCGATTATATGGACTAGTTGTAGAGTTATCAATGGAAATAAAGTTACAATAGTTTTTAATCATCAATTTCAAACTTAACACATCCATGCAAATTTATAATAATTCCATCCATGGATATGCATATTAAAACCATAAGCATGGAACTGTCTAAACTAGAAATAATACTATGTAGAACATAAAACACAATAACTTTACATTTCATAACATAACTAAATGTACTTACTCTTCTAGGAAAATAATCAACTAATTATCCATAAAAGAAGGATGTTCCACCCAACCATAGGCTCCCTTCTACACAAAATCTCTCTATAGAAGGCCACCCCGAAGTTGAGGCTATGAATTCAAAAGGGTGGAATCTTCTTATGGATGGCTCTAATTCTCTTCTCAGTGCCGGATTCCTAGGTTCATAATCAATGATTACACCTACTACAATCCTAAACCACAACCATCTTCCCTATAAGCCCGCATAACCTAAGGAATGAGATCTGCCTCTTTGCTCAACAATCACTTCGAATATCCCACTTCCCTCCATAGATCCATCACAAGATGGCTAGGAAATCTCGCTAATGGGATTGTATAGATTATCAGTTGTAGTGATTTTCTCATTCACAATGATTATCATCCATAGAGCCATAATTATCACATAGTTTGTGGCTATATATTCCCATTATTCAATCACAATATGCTTATGGATGTTCCCTTAGGGAAAAGTCTCCTAATTTCCTGATTGAACGATAGTTTGTAGGATAAATTGAATTTCTAATAGTTTAGGTTCTATATTAATTTGAATGGAACCCAAAGAAACAATCAAAATTCCCTCTCAAACCTTCATCCAAATAATCGTTCACTGGCATGGAATGAAGGGGCTGTTCAATTTTCAATGAGGTATGGCTCATGCATTCTCTTTAAATTTTTTGTTTAACTATTACTTGAACCCTTACTACTGCAACAAACCAAGATCACAAGAAGAATAACCATGCACAAGAACACAATAAGTATCTTGGGAAACCCTTCTCAACAAGGGAAGAAAACCCAACCAATCCTTTGCTATATTCCTCAAGAGAAAGACCTCCCACACCATCACCAAACCTAGCACATAAGAGGGTGTTGCAATTCTCATAATTTCAAACCACAACTTATGAAATCGTGAGATGACACAATGTTAAGTGTGTTTCCTCAATGGGGATTCACCTTTATTTATATAAGACTTGTCACATCAAATGATGCGTCAATTGGCATAATAGGGCCGACCTCAATAACGCAAAATACAATTAATAATTACCATATTAACTATCTTTTATATTAATTATATTTTACATTAATTATCTTCTATCTTTTATATTAATTATATTTTACATTAATTATATTTTACAGTAAGGTGGGGCCTACCTGTACCCTTTACATTACAATTAGGGTTACAAGTAAGTCTGAATCTTGAACAATATAGCAAGGGATCTCATACACACACTAGTGCTCAGCCACTAGGGGAACATCCATAGGGATTTCCATATCTCTATCTCACTGCATCTCACAGGAGAACCACACTCACTAGTGCTTGGCCACTAGGATCATGTTCACTTGTGTTCATCCATAGGCACGTCCAACTCAATAGATCTTCTTTCCCACTACATTACACATGAGTTCCATATGGAGTTCATCATCTCAAATCTCTTCTCAGATGAGGCTAATACATCGTCTTCATCTCTGTCTCATAACGATGCACCCAAATCATGGGAATTCACACATTCACCTTGTGCTCAGCCATAGGTATGTCCAACTCAACAAATATCCTTTCTCACTACGTTACTCAGGAGAATCATTTAGAGTTCTTCTCAACTCTCTGTAAGGAGGAGGCCATCACTACGTTCCAGCTCTGTCTTAGATAGGAACCACACACTCATCTCAGGGGAGCTCTCTCTGGTCTGTGTCTTGGAGGATGTCTCATGTATCTCTAATCATCAACAGGGGCCATGTATCATTACAAAGGCCTACGTACCTCCTCCATGGATTAATAAAACATCAATTAAGTAATAATCAAGGGACATAATTAAGGTTGTAAGGAATTTGGGTTAAATCACTTACTAAGTCAATTTTCCTTAGTCATATCCCCCTATTCTTTTGTCCTTCCCTTCTACATATGGTGATGTTTTTTTTTTTTTTTTTTTTTAATTATCACTCACTCTATAGTCTTACATATTACATTATTCAACTTTTATCCATTCATCAAACATACATACACAATAATGAATTGGGTCTAGAAACTAGGGCATTGCAAATATATTCATGCACTTATTTTCCTTCCTTGACCATGGTTAAGGCTCTGCAACCCATCCTTGGTGTGAAAAAAATGATAACGATGTCCATATCCAACTTCAATGCTAAATACAACCTAAAGAGGGCATGTCTTGTGGTTTGTGGGAATTGTTCATGGTGACCAAGCCCAAGAAACTACATTTAGTGCCTAAGGCACAAGTATTCTCCTCTTTTAACTATGGTTCTTGAGCTCAAGGAGTTTCATTTAACGATTAATCCCCCTGCCCCCCTCCCCCCTAGTTCATCCTTGTTTAGCCATCAAGACTCATTTGGTTTTACACAGAGGAATATGTGTGCACTTTGAAGAACACACACATAGTTTCAAAAAGCATGGGTGCAGTTTTATAAGTGTAATACATGGAGGTAAATGTGGATGTGTGCATGGAGGATCATCTAGGTACAAAGCAATTCAAATAGGAATGTGTGGACATTCCTAAAAAAATTCAATGGGCTCTTGTTCCCATTGAAATGTTTTTGGAAGAAACTTTTTGTTATTATGATACCACTATAATACTATAGATCTAATAAATGAAAATCACTCCAATAATAATGAATGCCTTGACTCAGTTGTATCTCCTCAATTGCCATCCATTGGGACATGTCAAATCCTCATAGATTGAGCTAAAAGCTTCCTTTTTTTCACGAAAATGAGGGAACTTGGCATGCAAATATTGTGTAGTTAACCAAATGGTTTGAGTGGGAAGGTAGCTATGTTGTCCCACTAAATGAGATATATTTATGACATGAGTGTGCATTTCTAGTAGTATATCTTTAGACAATGGACATTGGAAATTTGAAATTTTATAAGTGCGATGAGCTAATGGAATGTCCTCTTCCAAATGGGATAGTTCATACAAATTTAGGTTGTTTACATTGATGATGGATGGATGCATAAGTCCACTTGGATTAAGGTCGAATTTGAATGCATTTAGGAACATTTACTAGATAATTATATATTAACCCTATTATAGAGGATAGATCTTATGATGTTATTGGCCCTTGAAACACCATTTGTGCAAAATGAAGCCATTCCTCATCCCCAACCTTGAAATGTGCTATAACCCTAAGGCGATCCTATTGAGATTTATATTTGGCATGAGCTTGTTTAATTGTTCATTGGACCTAGTTATGAATCTAGAAAAAAAATAATCGGGATCTATGCTAAGTTATCTTGAGAAGAATAAGCATGTTGTTATTCCTTCTGCTAACGAGGGGAAAGAGAATATGGGAGCTTGAACAACATATCATATGGTGCAAGAAGTTGAAAACCACAACATACTTCAAAAGGGGATGGCTCATAAAGCTATGGATAACATGATTGTAGTTGTGTTGAACAATGTGTAAATAATGGCTGCATTGCTTACGTTTGTGGTAGAACATTCAAATGGAACAAATGATGGTGCATTTTATGACTTTAGTTTTTCACCTATTTAGAGTTGAAAGGAAATGAAATATTGTAGTTCACAACCCATCAAATCCTAACGAGTCTTTCAAGAATGGCTAAGGATCTGGGAGTTAGAATTAGATATGATGGTGAGAGGGAGTAAAAAATGTGCCCTAACATGAGTGAAAAACATGTCTACAACAATTTGAGTAGTGAGTACCCTGGTGTAGGGAATAAAGACTGACATCTTGGAAAAGAAGCATACAATGAAAAAGATTGCATTGCAGTAGAAATCTATCACAACGAGGTCATTGATAAAATCCATTGATACAGATTCCTAAGGAAAAGTAGGAATGGACAAAGGTTGGAATAGAACAAGCTTATGATTGGCGAGTTTGATGTGTTGTAAAGGGTGCAACGATGGATGAAGGAAATCATCAATTTCTTCATGGTAGGACAAACAAATAGCATTGCAAATGATGCAATTTTTTGGTAACCCCAAAGCATGGGGGATTCACCTTGTTGACCATCATCTTATCATGTTCATTCATAAAGGGGGTTTTTAAATTGTGAAAAATAAATTCAATGTATTGTAGGTATTGGGGGGAGATGCAGGGTACCCGAGTGTTTATACATATTGAGGGGTATAAAAGGGGCATCTGATGGTATCTTACTTAAAGTTCCAATGTAGTAAAGTAGTAGGAACACTAAGATGATCCAACAAATCCTCAATTTGAGGCAAGGGATATTGATTCTTATTGGTGAATTTATTGAGTTTTCTATAATTAGTCACTAGCCTTGATCCATTACACTCTTTTTTTGATATGATAAAGGTTGAAGAGACACAATGAGAGAAGCTAGGTTATATCTTTCCAACATCTAAAAGTTTCTATAGTTTTTTATCAAGTTTTACACTTTTGGTAGAAGATAATATGTATGTGGGAGCATTAGGAAACATCCCACCAAGGACAAGGTCTATAGAATACTAAATGAATTTATAGTCGTCCACTAGTTATTGAAGTGAGTAAGATATATATATGGGATTGGTGATGGAGCCATTACTAGTGAGACATGTTCTTGACCATCACAAGACCAGTGAGGGGTTGGGGTTGTGGGATAGTCTTTATCATAGAGGTAAGCTTGAAAGTCTACCCATCCTTTTGTAAAGTGCATTCATTCAATTCCCCATCATAAATGGCTTAAGAATCATGCTCATGATATGAGTGACTCAATATAAGTGTAACACAGTCCAAGGGAGTGACATCACACTATATCGTGTCGTAAAAAGGCGAAATGAAAAATGTAACTACACAATGACGATTGGCCAAAGAGTGTTGGCACTCATTAGTTACCCACCCTAAATGATAAGGCTTAGGATGTGACATGAAGGATACATTTAGCTTGGATACGACGAAGGGAGAGATCCAATTTTTTCCATTTCCATTATCTAGGATGAGGTATCATAGGCAATCTTTAATATGACAGTTATGCATAAACAATGCTTTGCGATCTACTAGGTTATAGTGATGGGTTGTGAGCACCAAATTTGCATTGGGGTGGTGGGGTTAGAAGCTTCAATAACTTTAGGGAGATTAAGGGTTGGGGTGGTAGGGTTAGAAACTTCAGTAACTTTAGGAAGAGGAGAGGTTTTGGGTTGAGAAGTCGTATTTGTGATCTATTTATAGAAGACAATGTTTTTAGTGGCTTAGCCCTCTAAATCCCAACACTCATTCGAGGCATGATTATTGGATTTATGGAAGGAATAATAGGGGTGTGGTGGAGGGAATGCAGATGATGGAGAAGGTAATATTCCTAATGAGTGGTAAAAAGCATGCACCCTTCATAAGAAAAAACAAGTTTTGGGTAGGGATAGTGAGGACATAGAAGTCAATTATTGTTTAAAGTTTGTTTGCACTTCCCCTTAATATTTCTTGTACGACATTTATCTCATGTCAATGTCAAAATGAAAACCTTAACCACTTAACAAACGTTTAGTAAATGCAAGTTGGGAAATTTCGATCAAATGTATTAACTAATTGAAACCTTGCAAAACACCACAATTTCACCTATATTTATGGCATGCATATTTGGTACTTAAGGTTTTCTAGCCATATTAAGAAGTTAACCATTCGACAAACTTGTCATATTTGAGCAGTCCATTCTTATTTAAAGCTTGTTTGTACTTCCCCGATGTAGAACGTTGATCTCATGTCAATGTTATGAAGCGACTGTCATATGGTAACAACTAACAACTCCCTATCTTACAAGCAGGGCATCGAGCATATGAATACCCCGTGACTTGCGAGGTGTCCATTGGTGTTATACGATTTAAATGATTTTTAGTTCACCATATTCCAAAGCTCCTTCCTAGATGTAAGACGATATGAATACCCCATGAGGAGTCCATTCTTATTTAAAACCCGTTTGTACTTTCCCCTACCATCTTCGATACAACGTTTATCTCATGTCAATGTTCAGAAGCGTTTGTCCTGACTGGTATGGTAACAACTATCTTGCAAGCAGGCCAACGAGGATATAAGTACCATGTGAGGAGTCTATTCTCATTATTAGTCCCTGCCATAAGCATAGAGGGACTATAGCGATGGATAATTCGTTGACTTGGTATTAGTTTGTCCTTTGACCACAAATATTTGAATAATATCTAATGTTGGAACTAGGGAACACAAAGTATTGATTTTTATATAATAAAAAGTACCATATATGTCATGATCTAATTGGATAACAGATTGGAGGTCTTATTGCCGACTTCTCTATTCCCAATGTTTTATATGTTATCATATCCAATTTTTTTGATTGTATATGGTCTTTTTGAATCATATATTTTATTATGCATTGCTTGAAGGTGGACTAATGCTAGCATTAGTTCGAATGTTTGTCTTAGCATTTTCTGCTAGCTAAATTTATCCCAATGTTTGATATTCTAGCGTATCCAAGGTTTGTCTATTTTTTATTATTATTAAGTACTTAATGTACGTAAAAAGGCCTGCCACACACATTCTTTATTAAATGTTTACACAGTGCGAGGCCCTTGAACGATTATGACAACCTTAAATGTTTACCTAACACGCCTGAGAGCCTTAAATGTTTACTTAACATGTATATCACGAAACAAACTGGACATGAAAAATAAAACTAAATTTGAATAATTAATTGAATAAAATTTAACAAAACATTCTTACATATTAATAATAATGAATATGATATTTAATATTAATATTATAGGATAGATATCATAAATTTAATTTATAGTTTATTTATTAATATTAATATAAAATAGTATATACAAGTATATATCCATTTTAACTCTAGAGTCAAGAAAGATCAATTTCTAGGTGCAAACCTTTATTATCATAAACAAAATCAAAATTCCAAAATTCCAAATTTACATTTAAAAACGTTAAAAATAATATTGAATAAAATTTAAATAATTGTTTATACTATTAATTAAGTAAAAAGTGTTATAGCATTATATAAATTACTATAAATCTTGGTACAATGTTATAATATTTTCAAGTATATGATGGAATTGTTGGGTGAAAAATGTATATGACGGAAGTGTTGAGTGCAAAATGTATATCACGGAACAAGTTGGACATGAAAAATGAAAAATGTGAACCCGCGACTCCGCCAATCCGTGACTCCGTAATTGTTGGGTGCAAAATGTATATGATGGAAGTGTTGGGTGAAAAATGTATATCACAGGACATGAAAAATGAAAAATAAAAATAAATTTCACATTTATTATCGTAAACAAAATCAAAATTCCAAAATTCCAAATTTACATTAAAAAACTTTAAAAATAATATTGAAAAATAAGCATTGATTTTTATATAATAAAAAGTACCATATATGTCATGATATGATTGGATAATAGATTGGAGGTCTTATTGTCAGTTTAACGATTCCCAATGTTTTATATGTTATCATATCCAAACTTTTTTTATCGTATAAGGTCTTTTTGAATCATATATTTTATTATGCATTGCTTGAAGGTGGGTTAATGATAGCATTAGTTCGAATGTTTGTCTTATCATTTTTTGTTAGCTATATTTATCTCAATGTTTGATATGCTAGCGTATCCAGGGTTTGTCAATTTTTTATTATTATAAAGTACTTAACATACGTGAAAAGGCCTTCCAGACGCATTCTATCTTAAATGTTTACACAACGTGACGCTCTTGGATGGTTATGACAAGGTTAAATGTTTACCTAACACACCTGAGAGCCTTAAATGTTTACTTAACATGTATATCACTAAACATGCTGGACATGAAAAATAAAAATAAATTTGAATAATTAATTGAATATAATTTAACAAAACTATAAAGAACCTCATAAATCACCATAAAAAAAAAATTATTCCCATGGCATAAATCAATTTCGTTTTAAGCTTATAATGTAAAAAAATAGGAATGATTCAATTCTAATCGTAAGGGTATTATTACACCCCTCTAATCTACTTCGAACAAAAGCTTCTGTGGGTAAAAAGAAAAAAGTCCCTCCATGATTTTGTTCCTTCCCTTATTCCCTACACCCTTCCAACATACTCAAAGTAAGAGGGAAATACGAACTTAGCTCGAAGGAGCCTCTATTGTTCAGAGAGAGAAAAGGATATCAACCTGAAGTGTTAAGAGTGAGACTGAGAGCAACATCATCTCACAGGGGTCGATATCCAGTGGAAAAATGCCAAATCTTCCTCGCCAAATATCTTTAGGAGAACGAACGGTGATAAAATTGTCGGGAAAAGGACCGAAATCCAGTGGATCGTTAGATCCCATAGATCTGTGTGGAAGTTAAGGATGATCTATCAAAACTCAGGAGGGTAATGATCAGATGTCTTTAGAGGAACGGATGGTGGAAAATTCATCAGGAAAGTACCGAAATCCCGTGAATAGTCGGATGATAAAGTCCTACGCTGATGTTAAGGATGATCCTTCCCAAGCTTAGGAGGGTAGAAACTGTTGGATGAGGAACCTCCGAAATGTGAAAGGAATAGGTGGGACCCACATTTCGAGGTTTTAGGGGTTCCAGACTTCTCGAGTTTCAATACTCGAACATCAACTTACAGCAACTCGTGAAAAGAGAAAAGGGAACGACTGGGACCCGCCTTTCGGGGTTTCGGGGTTCAGAGTTTCGTGAATTCAAAGCCTAACCTCTACACCCCACAACTCCCAAAATCGCGAAAAGTGAAAAAGAGGAAAGGTGGGACCCCCTTCGAGATTTCGGGATTCGGAATCCCATGACTTCAAACGCCAAGCCTTTACACACCAGAACTTCCGAAATCGTGAAAAGTTAAAAAGAGGAAAGGTGGGACCCGTAATTTCAAGGTTCCAGAACTCGGGGTTTCGGGGTTTCAAATGTCAAACAATAGCACAAACATATCCCGAAGCTCCAAAAAGGTAAGGTGGGACCCAAAGTTTTGGGATTTCGGAACTCGGGGTTTCAAATGTCAACAACTGCACAAGACATTTCCTGAGGTTCCGAAAAGGTAAAGTGGGACCCACTACTTCGGTATTTTGGAACTCGGGGTTTCGGGGTTTCAAATGTCAACAACCGTGCAAGACATTACCCGAGGTTTCGAAAACGTAAAGTGGGACCCGCTACTTCGGGATTTCAGGATTTACGAACACATGGTGCATAAACAAAAAAGAAAAGGAAAAATCGAAAAGCGAAAAGTTGAAGCTTCGAGGTTTCGGGATTCAGAACTTCGTGAGTTCAGAATCCATACATCAATATACACGAACCTCCGAAATGAGAAAGGGGAGTTGGAATAAGTGTTCCTGTCAAAATGTTAAGGAAATAAAAACAAACGCAAAGGGAGAGAGAGATCCTACTGTAACTCTTCACACTAGTTTGATCACTCCTTGGTCTTTAACCTTTGCGGGTATTCTCAAACTTCGTTTTTTGGGAGAAATCTTACTTTTGTTTCTGGGAGACTGAGGGTGTAGAAGGATAGGATATACCTTTATTTCACATAATTCCGAACGCCTAAGGACTTAGGAAATTTACACGCACAGAGGGACACAAAGGATAAAACTCTCTGTAAAGGGTAAATTCTATAATATCCATTCAGAGCCTCTTTTAAATCAATGCATTAAACATCAACAGTACTAGATCTGTGCGTCTATGAAAATACATAGTTAAGAATATCATTCCATCAGAGTTTGGTAATTATAATTTGATGTTCTGAGGGATCTGAGTTTGGTTTTCTGGGGGTTTAACTACCGAGAGGACTTTCCCTATTGACGTTAAGCTCCTCCTTTCCTTACTTACTTATAGGAATATAAATTACAGGTGCATCCATCTAGCATTTTACTCACAGGAGGAAGCATTTTCCAAAGTTTGGATGTTTATTCCAAACTTCACGACGACAGACAGAGTAAAACTACAACCAGACTTCATCTTCCATTACCAGTAACTCTACTTCGGCAGATAGATATGAACATTCCAGTAGACAAATTACAACTATATATATATACAGATTTCCTACACATAAATTTCTCATAACGAACATAAACAAAGAAGATGAATCATTGCAGTTCCATTTTTTAATCAAATACAATGCATCAGATATCAAATCATTCAACAGAGAATGGAAACTATTCTAATTCAAATTTACAGTATACATGACATCAGATGAAAATATATCCATTCATAATAAAAAGGGATAGATCAACATATCTGAATCCAATCCACGGGAAGACAAAGGGAACGACCACGTTCCTCCCAACCGTAGAACAGGGCAGCCAAATCTACTTGCATGATTCACCCCCTAGCCTAACCATGAATCCATGAGGGTGAACTTGGAAACTCCTCCTCGGCAGTGTCCTTCAATTCCAACAGTTCTCCTCTTGTCTCACACTTACTCAATAGTGTTCATAACAACAAGACAATTTTGTTTCAGCAAGCTCCTCTTGCCTCACACTCAATCTGCAGTGTTCATAACAACAAGAGAGCTCAGGATTCCTTTCCCCACATACTTTGCAGTGTCCTGCCTCCTCGCATATGCTATTTATCCATTTTTGCCCAGGTCTTTTCCCTCCTTTGGGGATTTTCACATCTTTTCTTAATCCCTAATTTTCAGGGGCTTCCAGTGGCCAAATCTCTGATTTTCCACTTGTAATCATTAGCTCAGAGGTAGTTCCAATTTGTTCCCCACTCATGGAGTCATGGCTAGCTGATTTTAACATGGTTGTTCCATTTGTCCTCCTGCAATTAATATAATTATTTTGTTGTGATACAAGTATCATAGTCAAATAGTTAGTTGGGTCCAAACAGATCTCTTCCCAATAGTCACAATAATTAAATACAATTATTAATTTCGAAATTCGGAATTGCCATAAATGGCAAAAATTTTCCAGATTCGAATTTTCCAAAAAATGAAATAAATTTCCAGCACATAAAAATATTTATTTTTGGGGGATGTCACATCCTTTCCCCCTTCAGTAAAACACTGTCCTCAGTGTTCATTCCTTTCCTGGAACAGGATTGGATAAGATTTCTGCAAATATCCCTCCAATTCCCAAGTGGCCTCCTCAGGACTAAAGTGCTTCCATTGCACCTTTACCTGAGCGATGGCTCTGTTCCGAAGTGTTACTTCTCTCCGGTCCAGATTGCGCAGGGGTTCCACCTGGAACTCGCCCTTGGGTTCCACCTGCACCAAGTTCCAATCAATCATATGAGTAGGGTCATGAATATACTTTTTTAACAAAGAAACATGAAATACATTATTAATTCTTAGATTAGTTGGAAGTGCAAGCTGATATGCTATGAGTCCAATTCGAGTTAGTTTCTCGAAGGGCCCACAAAACCTGGGTGCCATCTTGGCACAGTTCCCCAACTTCATCGAGATTTTTCGGGCTTTGAACTTCAAATAAACATGGTCTCCCACTTGAAATTCCAAGTGCCTTCTTTTCTGATCCGCATAGCTCCTCTGTCTGTCCTGCGCTTCTTTCAAGTTCTGTTGTACTTTTTTTACCATGTTCTCCATTTCTTGGAGAATCTCTGGTCCAACCATGAGTCTGTCAGCCAGGTTATCCCAGCTAATCAGAGTTGTACACTTTCTGTCGTACAGTATTTCAAAAGGGCTCAACTTACCCGAAGTTTGGTACCCATTGTTATATGCAAATTCCACCAAGTGTAGGTAGTCTTCCAACTTGTTCAGTTTTGTTCTTACATACATGTAGAGCATATCTTCTATGATTTGGTTTTTCCTTTCGGTCTGTCCATCTGTTTGTGGATGATAACTTGTGCTGAAATTCAAATTAGTATTTAGCCCTGCAAACAATTCCTTCCAAAAAGTGGATGTGAATTTTACGTCTCTATCTGAAATCACCATTTTAGGAATACCATGCAGTCTAAAAAATTCCTTCATGAATATTTCAACAATGTTAATAGCTTTAAAAGTAGACTTTACAGGAATAAAGTGTGCAGACTTACTGAGTTGATCGATTACAACCATGATAGAATCATTATGTTTCTGAGTTTTAGGCAAACCTGTGATAAAGTCCAGTGAGATGGTCTCCCATTTCCATTCTGATACTGGTAATAGTTGTAATAGGCTGGCTGGATGCTGGTGTTCAGCCTTAACCTGTTGGCAATCTTGGCACCTAGCCAAGTACTCTATTGTTTCTCCCTTCATATTAGGCCAGTAAAATAGTTTTTTGAGTGCTGTTATTGTTTTCTGGTAACCTGGATGGCCAGAGTATGGTTTCTTATGCACTTCATCTAAAATAGTTAATTTTAGCTCTGCTGAATCTGGTACGTAAAGTCTATTTTTAAATCTTAATAGTCCCTCATTGTCGATACTTATATCTGGTTCATCTGAGTTTGTGTCACTATTTTACAATTCCGCCATCATCTTAGTGTAATTTTCATCATTAACACCTGTCGTTCTTATTCTTTGTTCCAGATCACTTTCTTCTCTGCTGATATTTATCTCAAATAACCCATGGATTCTACGGCTTAAAAAATCTGCTACTTTATTTTCCTTACCCTTGATATGTCTGACTTCGAAGTCAAATTCGCTCAAGAAGGCTAGCCACCTTGCTTGTCTCACATTAAGGTCTGGTTGGTTAAACAGATATTTCACTCCGCTATTATTTGTCAATAGTAAGAATTTTCTACCCATGATATAGTGTCGCCACATTTTTAAGGCATGTATTATTGCTGCCAATTCTAAGTCATGAGTGACATAATTTCGCTCGTGTTCCTTTAATTTCCAGGATTCATAACAAATCACATGCCCTTCCTGAGTTAGAACACCACCTAGCCCCTTTTTACTTGCATCAACACATACTGTGAAGTCTTTATCTGGGTCTGCTACCTTCAAGATGGGCGTTGATGTCAATAATTCTTTTAGCTTGTTAAAACTGTCTTGAAACTTTTGCGACCAGTTAAACTTGGTCCCTTTCTTTTGTAATGACGTGATAGGGTAGGCTATCTTGGAGAACCCTTCTATAAATCTGCGATAATATCCGGTGATTCCCATGAATGACCGGATATCTGCCACGTCCTTAGGTACTAGCCATTCCATAATGGCTTTTATCTTTATTGGGTCTACGACAATACCTTCCGAGGAAATGACATGTCCTAAATATTGTATTTCTTTTTGATAGAAATCACATTTGTCGAATTTTGCGTATAGTTTGTGTTTTCTTAGTGTTTTTAGAACTATTAATAAGTGTTCATCATGTTCCTCCTCCGTTTTAGAATAGACCAGAATATCGTTGATAAATACTACCACAAACTTGTCTAAGTACTGGCTAAAAATGCTATTCATCAAGCACATAAACGTGGCTGGTGAATTAGTGAATCCGAGAGGTATGACTACAAACTCGTAGTGTCTGTATCTTGTTCGAAAAACTATTTTGTTTATGTCCTGGTCCTTTATCCTAACTTGATGATATCCAGATCGTAAATCCAATTTTGAGAAGATCTTGGCCCCACCAACTTGATCGAACATATCATTTATCCATGGTAAGGGGTATTTGTTCTTAATGGTCACCTTTTTCAGTTGTCTATAATCAATACATAGTCGTAGAGTACCGTCTTTCTTTTTCACAAAGAGGACTGGTGCTCCCCATGGCGAGACACTTGGTCTGATATACTCTTTATCCAACAATTCCTGTAATTGTATTTTTAATTCTGTCAGTTTTGGTAGACTCATTCGGTAGGGTGCTTTTGAGATAGGGGTTGATCGAGGTAGTAAGTCTATGGAGAAATCTATTTCTCTCCTAGGAGGCAATTCTGGTATCTCATCAACAAACATGTCTCTGAATTCATGTAGGACAACAAAGTATTCTAACTTGGGCTTATCTTCTTTTTCTAATAGATTCATTAC
>SNQJ01S0002666.1:361045-396382 GCA_010110895.2 Picea sitchensis
CATGGTGTATTGTGGTGTATTGGTGTAACTCTTATACTATTGTTCATTTCTAATTGGATATAGTTGAATGTTTTAAGTATAAGTTGAAAAAGGTTTTAAATTGTACTTGATACTGATTCACCCCCCTCTTAGTATCAACAATTGGTATCAGAGCAGATTGCCTTTAGAATAGTTTAACCATTGGGAGGAAAATTCTGAGCAGAGATGGATGACCATGAGCACATTTCAAATGGGATTCAAAAATTTGATGGAAGAAATTATGCATACTGGAGTGATAGAGTGAAAACTTACCTAACAACTTTGGGAGTAGACATTTGGTACTCAATTGTAAATGGCTCTGTAATCCCAAATAATGCTCCAACTGATCCAAATGAGAAGAAGCTTATGAGTTGTAATTCAAAATCTAGACATATTATTCTAGCTGCATTGGCATCAACCATTACTAGAAAATTGATGGGCTGCAACACTACTAAAGAGGTATGGGACAAACTCAAGAGTATCTATGAAGGTGATCCAAAAGTTAACCAGGTCAAGCTTCAACGACATAGAGAAAAATTTGAAAATTTGAAGATGAATGAAAATGAAGATATTGCAACCTATCTTCTTAGAGTTGATGAAGTTGTTAATGCTATCAGAGGATTAGGTGAAGAGCTCGATGAATCGTTGGTTTTACAAAAAGTGTTGAGATCACTTTTCTTGAAGTATGATGCTAAGGTCTTCGCCATTGAAGAAACTAGGGACTTGACCAAAATGACAATGAATGAATTACATGGGTCTCTTATAGCATATGAAATGAGAAAAGGTATAGAAAGTGACCAGCCAAACAATGAAGCAACCTTTAAATCCATAAAGAAGACAAAAGACAAGGATAATGACCTTGATGAAGAAATAACAAATTTTGTAAGAAGGTTTTAGAAGGGAAGTGGAAGATACAAAGGTAAGTCTCCTCTCAAATGCTTTAACTGTGGTAGAATAAGACATATTGTTGAAAAATACTACTATAAAAAAATAAGTCTCAACAATAAAAAGATCTTCTACTCCAAGGATGATGACATCTCCTCAGATGAGAGTGATGAAAAAGATAATGATGGAGGAGAAGTCCTCTTCATAACCCAAGAAACCCAGGATGATGATCACAAGAATTCTAAAGAAGAAGAAATATTTTGTGAAGAAGATTCAGACGAAAAAACCAACCTTGATTCCTTTTGGGGATACAAAGACAATGCAGAGAGTGAATAAGAAGATGCGAATCTTGAAAAGTTGAATCATGTTGAAAATGAAAATAACAAGCTTAGAAACACAAACATAATACTAAAAGGTGAATTGAGTAGTTGTGAAGAAGATAATTACAAGCTTTAAAATACCATTAATAGCTTGAAGGAACAATTAGAAGATTATGAGAAATTGAAAGCATAATTGGATCACACAAAATGGGAGCCACTATTGACAACAAAAAAGTTGAAGAAGTTCGAAAAAAACACTGAAAAATTAGATGAGATCGTTAGCAATCAAAGATCTCCAAATGACAAGACATGACTAGGATACAATGACAGTTTGAAGACAACAAAACAAGAGAAGAAAGATGAAAATGATGAAAGCAACATTCCAGAACAAGTTGAACAACAAGATAGAAGACTAGAATTCAGAAGGAATGAGACATCAAGAAGATCCTCTCCCACCAAGTATGAAAGAAATCATTATAAAGGAAACTATAGAATAATAGATCATGAACCTAGATGGACCACACCACAAAGAAGATCACTTACTCCCAGGTATCAAAATTTCTTTCTTGGACATTGTTATACTTGTGGAAATTTTGGACACAAGGCAATCAATTGTAGAATCAATGAAAGAAATAACTATGCAAGCTACATGGATGGTGAAAATATTAGATATGGAAATGTTTGTAGACCTATCAACAAAAATTATAATCCATTTGACCCATTAATGGATCAAAATATTGTATGTTACAAGTGAAATAATATTGGTCATAAAACATGAGATTGCAGAGAGATGAAGGAAGATAATCATATGCCAAATGTATGTATACCAACTACAACATGGAAAATGAAAGAAATTCCACAAAATGGAAATTGTCAAATAACATTGGTCGCTAAAGAATGAAAAGAAGAAGATGAATGGTTCATAGGAAGTGGGTGCTCATCTCATATGACCGGAGATCAAATCAAATTTGTTAGCTTGAAGAAAAAGGGTGGAAATGTTACATTTGGAGATGACTCATCTACTAAAATACTTGGAAAATGAATTGTAAAGCTTGGAAGTGAAAATGTAAAAGCAGGAAAAGTCTTATTGGTTGAAGATCTGAAGCATAATCTCCTCAGTGTCAACAAAATATGTGATCAAGGATACACTCTTACGTTTGACTCTCGAAAATGTAAAATAAGAGAAAATAACTTAGGAAGATTGGTTGCAACTTTAACAAGAAGACCGAACAACATATACATCCTAGACATGAAGAAGAGGGAGAATATACAAGCCACAGAAAATAATTCCAAGGAAGAAAATGTCTCAAAGACCAAAAATAAGGATGAAGTATTATTGAGTGCCACATGTTTAGGGGGAGAAACCCCAAAGAAGAGAGTTACATTTTCTCATTAAACTCAGGGGGGGAAGCCCTACCCTTTTCCATTGATGTCAAAGGAGGAGAGAAATTGAGATCATGATGATAGGGGGAGCATGAGTGTTTCCATCAATGACAAAGGGGGAGATTGTTGGAAAATTGGTTGTTGTCATTGATGTCAACCCTAGTCATGGGTTTTGGACCGCAAGATTGATGAAGGTATTTGGACATGAAGAAAAATGCACATGCAGATACAACACTGATGGATAGATAGTATACATCATATTGTTTCTGGTGGTATGTGGAATGTCATGTGGATCGTCATGGTTGAGGAGAAATGAATTTTTGAAGATGACAAAGTGAATTGAAGAAGGAAGTACATGTAGGCCCTAGAGATAATTAAAGAACATAATTACAAAATAAGAAAGTGTCAAGTCGGCCCTAATGTTAAAATGAAGTGATATAAATGGAATAAATAAATATCATTATATATTCATTTTATACAAAAGTCAAATTTCAAAGGAAATCAAGAGTGAAGAATGCCGTATTTCAAGGGAGGATGAAGTCTTCTGGTGATGTGTTCTAAGGTATGTTATTTTCAGACCATCTTACCATTTTTGCTATAAGTGTTTTAATAGAATGATTCATATGGTGAAATTGATGTGGTATTTAGAAGACATATCAAGGTACATGTGGTAAAAGTTTGAGCTCTTGATTCACTATAATTATGGAGATATAGTCTGTGGAAGATAGAGTTTTGACCAGTCCTGGAGCTAGTCAATAAACATGTGTTCCAGGTAAAACAATCATAACTTATTCATAGAGAATCCAAATGAAGTGGGTCAAATCGTATTGGAAAGAGTATGGAATATAGTTTCGTGTGTTGGAGTTTCAGAAAATGATGTTAAATATTGATCACGGGGCATTCTGTACAAGTTTCGTCTCCTAAATAAACTAGAGTTGAACAAAGTTTACCATTCTCTCTATAACTTATTTTTGGGGAGGATTCAAGGAGTAAAACTTGGGGAAGTTTCAAAGAATACATTGAGTAATATTATCTATAGGCTCAGATTTTTCCAAGAATTGAAGAATTGCATAAATTGAAGAAGTCTCAGGAAACATTATCAGGTTCTATGTGATTGTTGGTTGATGGTGATGATTTAATGTAAAGTTTTATTATATCTCATTTATTCTTGGGTGGAAGGAAGGAGAAAGGATGAAGAGTTCAACTCTCTCTTGATATTGGAGAATTGTATTTTCCTCTTGGAGGTTTATCCCTCCCTTTACATTTGGAAGTTGTAGCTACCTTTGAAAGTCGTTACTTCCCTTGAATAATAACTATTGATTATTTCTCATATATTGTGCATGGTGTATTGGTATAACTCTTATACTATTTTTCATTTCTTATTGAATATAGTTGAATGGTTTAAGTATAAGTTGAAAGAAGTTTTAAATTGTACTTGATACTGATTCACCCCCCTCTCAGTATCAACAAAATGTATATCACGGAATAAGTTGGACATGAAAAATGAAAAATAAAAATAAATTTCACCTTTATTATCATAAATAAAATCCAAATTCCAAAATTTTAAATTTACATTTAAAAACTTTAAAAATAATATTGAATAAAATTTAAATATTTGTTTATATTATTCATTAAGTAAAAAGTGGTATAACATTATATAAATTACTATAAATCTTGGTACAATGTTATAATATTCTATAAATTACTATCTCATGTATATGACGGATTTGTTGTGTGCAAAATGTATATGATAGAAGTGATGGGTGCAAAATGTATATCACGGAACACGTTGGACATGAAAAATGAAAAATGTGAACCCGTGACTACGCCAACCCGTGACTCCGTAATTGTTGAATGCAAAATGTATATGGAAGAAGTGTTGGGTGCAAAATGTATATCACGAAACAAGATGGACATGAAAAATGAAATCATAAACAAAATCAAAATTCCAAAATTTCAAATTTACATTTAAAAATGTTAAAAATAATATTGAATAAAATTTAAATAATTGTTTATACTATTCATTAAGTAAAAAGTGTTATAGCATTATATAAATTACTATAAATCTTGGTACAATGTTATAATATTCTATAAATTAGTCTCATGTATATGACATAATTGTTGGGTGAAAAATGTATATGACAGAAGTGTTGGGTGCAAAATGTATATCATGGAACAAATTTGAAAAATGTGAACCTGTGAATCCGCCAACCCGCTCCGTAATTGTTGGGTAAAAACTGAATATGGCGGAAGTGTTGGGTGCAAAATGTATATTACGAAACAAGCTGGACATGAAAAATGAAAAAAAAAAAAATCACCTTTATTATGATAAACAAAATCAAAATTCCAAAATTTCAAATTTACATTTCAAAACTTTAAAAATAATATTGAATAAAATTTCAATATTTGTTTATACTATTCATTAAGTAAAAAGTGTTATAGCATTATATAAATTACTATAAATCTTAGTACACTGTTGTAATATTATATAAATTACAATGTTATAATATTCTACAAATTATTGTCTTATGTATATGACGAAATTATTGGGTGCAAAATGTATATGACGGAAGTGTTGGGTGAAAAAAGTATATCACACGAAATTATTGGGTGCAAAATGTATATGACAGAAGTGTTGGGTGAAAAATGTATATCACGGAACACGTTGGACTTGAAAAATGAAAAATGTGAACCCACGACTTTGCCAACCCGTGACTCCCTAATTGTTAGGTGAAAAATGTATATGGTGGAAGTGTTGGGTGAAAAATGTATTTTAGGGAACAAGATGGACATGAAAAATGAAAAATAAAAATAAATTTCACTTTTATTATAATAAACAAAATCAAAATTCCAAAATTCCAAATTTAATATTGAATAAAATTTAAATAATTGTTTATACTATTCATTAAGTAAAAAGTGTTATAGCATTATATAAATTACTATAAATGTTGGTACAATGTTATAATATTCTATAAATTACTCAGTCTCATGTATATGACAGAATTGTTGGGTGTAAAATGTATATGACAGAAGTGTTGGGTGCAAAATGTATATTAGAGAAGTCTCATGTGTATGACGGAATTGTTGGGTGCAAAATGTATATGACGGAAGTGTTGGTACAAAATGTATATCACAGAACACGTTGGATATGAAAATGTGAACCCGCAACTCAGCCAACCCACGACTCCGTAATTGTTGGGTGCAAAATGTATACGACAGAAGTGTTAGGTACAAAATGTATATCATGGAACAAGATGGACATGAAAAATGAAATATAAAAATAAATTTCACCTTTATTATCATAAACAAAATCAAAATTCAAAAATTCCAAATTTACATTTAAAAACGTTAAAAATAATATTGAATAAAATTTAAATAATTTTTTATACTATTCATTAAGTAAAAAGTGTTATAGCATTATACAAATTTCTATAAATCTTGGTACATTGTTATAATATTCCATAAATTACTGAGTCTCATGTATATGACGAAATTGTTGGGTGCAAAATGTATATGACGGAAGTGTTGGGTGCAAAATTTATATCACGGAACACACTGGACATGAAAAATGAAAAATGTGAACCCGCTACTCCGCCAACCCGCAACTCTGTAATTGTTGGGTGCAAAATGTATATGAAGGAAGTGTTGGGTGAAAAATATATATCATAGAACAAACTCGACATGAAATAAAAAATAAAAATAAATTTTACCTTTATTATCATGAACAGAATCAAAATTCCAAATTTACATTTAAAAACATTAAAAATAATATTGAATAAAATTTAAATAATTGTTTATACTATTCATTAAGTAAAAAGTGTTATAGCATTATATAAATTACTATAAATCTTGGTACAATGTTATAATATTCTATAAATTACTCAGTCTCATGTATATGACAAAATTATTGGGTGCAAAATGTATATGACGGAAGTGTTGGGTGAAAAATGTATATCACAGAACAAGTTGGACATGAAAAATGTGAACCCGCGAATCCGTAATTGTTGGGTGCAAAATGTATATGGCAGAAGTGTTGGGTGCAAAATGTATATCACGGAACAAGCTCGACATGAAAAATGAAAAATAGAAATAAATTTCACCTTTATTATCATAAACAAAATCAAAATTCCAAATTTACATTTCAAAACTTTAAAAATAATATTGAATAAAATTCAAATATTTGTTTATACTATTCATTAAGTAAAAAATGTTATAACATTATATAAATTACTATAAATCTTGGTACAATGTTATAATATTATCTAAATTACAATGTTATAATATTCTACAAATTATTGTCTCATGTATATGACAAAATTATTGGGTGCAAAATGTATATGACGGAATTGTTGGGTGCAAAATGTATATCAGGGAATAAGTACATGAAAAATGAAAAATGTGAATTTGCGACTCCGCCAACCCGCAACTCTATAATTGTTGGGTGGAAAATGTATATGGTGGAAGTGTTGGGTGCAAAATGTATATCACAGAACAAACTGGACATGAAAAATGAAAAATAAAAATAAATTTCACCTTTATTATTATAAACAAAATCAAAATTCCAAAATTCCAAATTTACATTTAAAAACGTGAAAAATAATATTGAATAAAATTTAAATAATTGTTTATACTATTCATTAAGTAAAAAGTGTTATAACATTATATAAATTACTATAAATCTTGGTACAATGTTATAATATTCTATAAACTACTCAGTGTCATGTATATGACGGAATTGTTGGGTGCAAAATGTATATGACGGAAGTGTTGAGTGCAAAATGTATATCACGAAAGTCTCATGTATATGAAGGAATTGCTGGGTGCAAAATGTATATCACAGAAGTCTCATGTATATGACGAAATTGTTGGGTGCAAAATTTATATCACGGAAGTCTCATGTATATGACGAAATTGTTGGGTATAAAATGTATATCACGGAACACACTGGACATAAAAAATGAAAAATGTGAACCCGCAACTTTGCCAACCCACGACTCCATTATTGTTGGGTGCAAAATGTATATGACGGAAGTGTTAGGTGAAAAATGTATATCATGGAACAAGCTGGACATGAAAAATGAAAAATAAAAATAAAATTTACCTTTATTATCATAAACAAAATCAAAATTCCAAAATTCCAAAATTCCAAATTTACATTTAAAAACCTTAAAAATAATATTGAATAAAATTTAAATAATTGTTTATACTATTCATTAAGTAAAAAGTGTTATAGAATTATATAAATTACTATAAATTTTGCTACAATGTTATAGTATTCTATAAATTACTCAGTTTCATGTATATGGCAACATTGTTGGGTGCAAAATGTATATGACAGAAGTGTTGGGTGCAAAATGCATATCACGAAACACGCTGGACATGGAAAATGACAAATGTGAACCCACAACTCCACCAACCTGCGACTTTGTAATTGTTGGGTTACATGGGTTATGTATTAAATATTTCATGTACTATCAAACTTAGATACTAGGAACCTTTGTTGATGTACTAGACATTAATAATTTTTGATAAATTTCAATTAAAACTAATTGAGGAATACGAAATTCTGCATGGATACCACATGTATTACAACTTGCAACCCACACATTTACTCCCATTCCAAACTAGCAGGGACTACGCTGCCATGCAACACTTGTTTCAATGATTTTTCAGTTCACCAGATTCCCAACCCCCTTATTAGATCTAAGACAATATGAATACCTACCTCTATGAGGAGTTCATTCTTATTTAAAGCTAGTTTGTATTTCTCCCTAATATCCCTAGTACAACGTTTATCTAATGCTCGTCCATTCTTAGTTCATTAGATAAGAATGAGCATTAGGTAAGAGGAGAAGTATAAATGGACATTGAATGTTGTGTAGCAAACTGACTGTTTATTGCTAGTCTTTATTCTTTATTAAGAGGAGATTGTCCTATGATAACAACTATCTTACAAGCAAGGCAACTAGTATATATCGGAGTGAGTTAACTCGAGAGCAATCTTTCCTCTAGAGTTACTTTTCCGGGAGAGGTTCTCCGATGCTGTTTTAAATTTTGGGACAATATAGAAGTCTGATCGATTTTATGAGCATCTCGATTGGTTTATAATGGGGAAAAACCCCTGAGATAGGGTTTTGAAATGCATGAAACTTTGATCCATGCTAAACTCAAACTACCCCTGAAAATCTGACCAAATGCCAATTTTTTTACCTGAAAAACAATTATGTTTACTCCCTAGTTAACCTACTGTCCATACACAGTGAGGAGTCTAAAAGTTTGACTTGTCCATTCTTATGTAATGCTTGTTTGTACTTCCCCTTTTATCTCTTATTAATGCCCATTTGTACTTCCCCTTTTATCTGATATACAAGTACAACTTTTAACTCATGTCAATTTTAAGAAGTGACTGTCCTCTGGTAACAACTGTCTTACAAGTAGGGCAGCCAAGCAGGGTCGATATTAATGCATAGCAGCATGGATATCGTTCTCCGGGAGGATATGAATACCCTGGGAGGAGTCCAGTCCGTTGGTACTTTTCTAATATCAGGGAGTATATCATTCAATGTCGCTTAGTAGAGTGGATATTGTTGGCCACTAAGATATGAGTACCCCGCGATCTTCCTTTCAACGTTTATCTCATGTCAATGTGAAGAAGCGACTGTTATATGGTAACAACTGTCTTACAAGCAGGGCAGAGAGGAGGTCAAATTTGACTCAATGTTTTCACAAACAACTATTGTAATATTTTTTCTGTTCAAAATTTTGATAGACAATGAACAACTACCATTTGCATTTGCACTGTGAATTAAACGCATTTATTATTTTTGTGACGACAATGGGTACATCGCCACTAACCTTGCCAAAACTGTTTACACGTTGGCTCATACAACCAAGTTTTGTGTGTGACGGTCTACACCTCATTTCTTCCCTCTGTGGGCACCCAAGAAATTAGGACTATATCATTTGACCTGTGATTGAAGCAGGAATGCTATAAACGCATAAACATGACAGCGTACATCGACCGCTCACTATAATCTTTCATTCACAGTTCACCATCACATTAGGTATTGCAAAGTGCGTTAAAGGAGTTTGATATCCATATTTATAGGAGTGCTTGAGAGGAGTGAAGTATTGAGGATAGAACTAACACAATCGCATTATATGATCTTATTGGTGTCCAACAATATTGCGACGTTGTGGAAGCAGTGGCTGACAATCGCATTATATGATCTAGTTGGTGTACAACAATATTGTGACGCTGTAGAAACAATGGTTGAATAGAGTTTTAGAGAAGAAAAGTGATCATAGTTACAGTTTATGCATAAATAGTTTTGAATAGTTTTTTTGATGAAGCAAAGTTATGATGACACAATGAATAATGTCCATTTCAATCAATGCTATGATGACACAATGAATAATGTCCATTTCAATCAATGCTATGATGGCATATAAGTATTAAGTATTTATGAAACTCTATGAAGAGAAGGCTTCATCTGATCTCATTGAGATTATGTCACGATGCCTGAATCAACAACCCTATTTATGAGAGCATTGACCATAAAGTTGTTTTCCATGTAAAATAAGATTTTATTAAAGAGACTTTAAGGTAAGTTAGTAAGTTACTATATATAATTTTCTTAAGGAGAAGATTTTATTAAAGAGACTTTAAGGTAAGTTACTATACATAATTTTCTTAAGGAGAAGATTTTCATTTTGAAGTTCTTATTCATTCATTTAATTAATTAATAGTTTTTGTTTTTTTCAATAAAATCATTTTATATTAGTAAATATAAACTTTTTTTTTCAAAAATTACAACTTTATACATCTCTTTCCCAAATATCATAAGACTTTTTAGAACTATTCTCATTATATAAATAGTTAAGAATGTCCCCACTAATTTACATATCTATATCAAACAAAGTTTGCATATATTTTTTTTATGTCCTCCTTGTAACTGTAAGTCTCAAAGTTTTGCATAACTACTAATTAAATAATTTAATTGTAATTATATACACCAAGTTATTATATATATATATATTCACTTTTAGGATGTAATAAATGATTAGAATATCCCCACTAATTTACATATTTATATCAAACAAAGTTGACATATCTTTTATGTCCTCTTTGTAACTGTAAGTCTCAAAAATTTGCATAACTACTAATTAAATAATTTAATTGGTAGTTATATATATATATATATATATATATATATATATATATATATATATATGTATAATTTTTCAATATATTTACTTTTAGAGATGTAATAAATGACTAGAATGTCCCCACTAATATATCTATATCAAACAAAGTTTGCATAACTACTGATTAAATAATTTAATTAGTAGTTATACATCAAGGATTATTATATATATATATATATAATAAATTAAATAGATAAAATGTCACAACTAATTGTATCTATATCAAATAAAAGTTTGCATATTTTTTATGTCCTTGTAAGTGTAAGTCTCAAAAGTTTGCATAACTATTAATTAATAATTTAGTGGTAGTTATTACACCAAGTTATATATATATATATATATATATATATATATATATATATATATATATATATATAGTTATAATAAATATTAAGTTATTAAAATGGTTTGATATATGTTAATCAAACAATATTCTCCACCTTAAATTAATGGAACCTATCAACTTATTTAGTTCATTTTAATAATGTGGTTATGTTAGTTAATGATAAACATGTATTGAGAGGATTAGTAGATTTGTAAATTAAAATATTAATAATAATATTTAAATATTTATGGTTAACCATATTTGATTATAGTTGACCTTGTTTAATAATGTTTGACTATGGTTGATAATGGATAACAATGTTTGAACATGATTGACTATGGTTGACCAAGAGTGAGTATTGTTTATCATGTTTGACTATAGTTGACAATGGTTTCCTTTGGTTGACCATGTCTGAATCTTGTTGATTTGGTTAACTATGGTTCACTATGGTTTATGATGGTTAATGATATTTGGATATGACTGACCATAGTTGACTATGGTTGACAATATTAGGCTATGACTAACCACTTAGTTGAGTATGGTTATCTATACTTTATTTTTACTATAGTTTGACAATGTTTGCCTATTACACAGTATCCAGGAGGATATTGGTAGCCACCACCTATTCCAAGCCCGGCTCCTCGTGTCGTTTTTATTCAACCGCGTCTTTTTTTACTTCTTTATAATGTGACTTCTACACTACAAGGGATGTATGAAGCCTCACAAATTCTCCAAATGGATACGGGTGGCCTCTCACCCCTAATCTAGCTAGCTTATTTTGTATGTTTCATGTCAACACATCTTGTTGTACTTCTAGAGTTGTTTTCGGCCCTAAATATTTTTGACTCGCCACAATCAAGCGTAGGAGTCAGAGTTTGATGGAGGAATCTGTAGCACTTTGAAATACCTTTCCATGGGCTATCACATGTCTAAAACAAAGGTGATTATGCAAAAGTTACAACCCTAGGAAGTTGAGGTACTAGAATTACACCAGTAGCAACTTACCCATAGAGACCCACATGACTTTAGCGTTTCACCTTCTAGGGTTAGGTTTTGGATGTCTAGAGTTTTTCATTCGCAGGTAATTGTAAAAGGGCCTGCGGAGCCTCATTGTAATCCATTCTACTTTCAGGGCCGGATGTATATACGATACATCTGTACCGAGAGATAGCTACCACCATTGAGCAAGTTTAGTTTGCAGTTTTATAGTTTCAACCTATTTCATTATTTAATAGAAGATATTTTTCACTAGATATTTATTATTTATTCTTCATATCTCGTGTTTATTGTATTCAATCACATTGTCCGATTCGTTCCCTCCTAAATCGAGATCGATTGGTATGAAATTGGTTTTGCTCTTCATTTATTTTTCTTGATGCATTTCGACAATTTTAATTTGTTACAAAGTTGGGACTTGAACCAATACTAAAACAAAGGTCGTATGCAAAAGTTACAACCCTAGGAAGTTGAGGTACCAAATTACACCAACTTACCCATAGGGCCCACATGACTTTTGGCGTTTCACCTTCTAGGGTTAGGTTTTTGGATGTCTAGAGTTTTTTCATTCATGAGTAATATGAAAAGGGCCTCTGGAGCCTCATTGTAATCCATTCTACTCAGACGGATGCGCATATCGGCCACATCTCTTCTCAGAGATAGCTACCACCATTCGAGCAAGTTTCAGTTTTGCAGTTTTATAGTTTCAACCTATTTCATTATTTAATAGAAGATATTTTTCACTAGATATTTGTGTTATTCTTCATATCTCCGTGTTTATTGTATTCAATCTGTTAATCAGTTCGTTCCACTCCTAAATCCAGATCAGTGGTATGAAATTGGTTTGCTCTTCATTTATTTTTCTTCGTGCATTTCCCCGACAATTTCTGGGTACAAGAAGTTGGGACTTGAACCAATAGAGACATTACCAGATCAGTCGCGTCGAGCCTAAAAACAACCCATGGGAGACGAAAATAAAGATGATGGAGTAGGAGATCCTATTAAAATGTTTCTCGAGGAAGCCCTCGCGCGAAAAAGGAACAAAATGATGGAAAACTGTGCGCAGATCCTTCGACAATTGCCCATGGTAGAAGCATCTTCATCAAGCGGCTATGAAACCCCCTTCAAGGTACAGGAAAATTTTGATATTCCATTATTTGAAGGACTGATAGATGGAGATGTTGTAGATAAATGGTTGAATCTGCTCGAAGGATATTTTTTGGTCCACAATTTTTTCAATAGGGAAAATATCACTTTTTCACTCCTTAAGGTCAGTCCCCATGTTAAAGACTAGTAGGATACTTACTCTGAGCAAAGGGCCGTGGAGGAATCTGCAATTTGTTTGGTGGCCCCTACATGGGATTCCTTCTGGGACGCCATTAAAGAAAAGTACTACCTTGTTGGAAGCTACGAGGACTAGTACACCAGATAGACCACCCTACGTCAAGAAAGGGACCAGACAGTACCAGACTTCACCAATATTTTCCATACCCTACGCACCAAATTGGGTATCAAATATTGTGAGCATCATATGGTGCTCAAATATCACGATTGTTTGCATAGTTAAATTCAAACAGAAATGGAGTTCCTGGACATCGACTCATCAGGCACGACTTATAGATACGTTGTCAATATTGAGCATAAATTTAAGCAAAAATGACAAGAGTTTGGATCCACCAACCCCTCACTGCCGAAGCAGGGAAAAGGAAACCCCAACCCACACAGCAAAGGACCAAGTCGAGATGGTTTCCCTCACAACAATCCATCCAATCCACAACAAAAGAAGGGAAATGAGAAGACGAGGAAGGAAACAAGAAAATGGCGTGAGTACCATAAACGTCATTGGCACAACACCGATGAATGTCGCTCCAAGCAGTCCCTTCTGGTTGAGCTAAAGGATTCTGAGTTAGAGGCCGATTCTGATTCCAAGTAAAATCCTGAAGGAGGGAAGCAGATTATCGATGTTGAATCCAATGCCACGGTCGCTACCACCAAAGTCTGGCCAAGTGAACCAGAAGAACCATAGGAAGGGGAACACCTCTTTCACTCACAGATGTAGGTCAAAGGGGCTCTGATTCATTTCATTGTTGAAAGTGGTAGTCAAAAGAACCTAATTTCAGCAAAGGTCATCAAGCAGTTGAACCTGTCAACGACACCGCACCCACATTCCTATAACATCGGTTGGCTTCGTCAAGGAAGGGATCTCTGTGTCAGCCAATAGTGTCATCTGCCCTACAACATCAAGCCTTTCAAAGATGAGGTAATGTGTGATATTTCTCCCCTTGAAGTTTGTGATGTTCTTTTAGGACAACCATATTTGTGGAAGCATCATGTTGTGTATGAGTCTAGACCCCATAGTGTTATTATTACTTTGGGTAGACAATTATACAGGATCCCCGAGGTGGCACCACCTACTACTATTTCTTTAATCTTTGCTAAGCAATGCAGTAAGGTCATTTCATAGACCGACAAGTTCTTCTTCTTTGTGATATGTGCTCACAGTAAGAAGAAGGTCGCTGCCACATCCGTGGCCTCTACACAACGCCTCTCTTTGCAACAAAAGCAAGTGGATAGGATCGTGGAAGAATACAGAGACATCTTCGTCTCACCTACAAGGGTACCGACACACTGCCAAGTCAAGCATCCAATTGATCTGACCCTCGACGCACCTCTATCTAATGGACCATTCTATCGGTGCTCACTGATGGAGAATGACGAAATTAGGCATCGGATCCAAGAGATTCTTCAAAATCACATTAGCCCCAACTCCTCCCCTTGTGGAAGCCCAATTGTACTAATGAAGAAGAAGGACAAGATTGGTGACTCTAGATTTATTATAGAGCCTTAAAAAAAATCACATTCAGGAACCACTACCCCATTCCCAGAATTGATGGCCTTCTTGACCAACTTAAGGGGGAAAATTTCTTCAGCAAGATTGAACTGAAGTATAGCTACCACCAAGTTCCCATTGAACCAACTGATATTAGGAAGACAACCTTGAAGTCTAAAGAAGGTCTCTACGAATGGCTAGTCATGCCCTTTGGCTTAACAAATGCACCAACCACTTTCATGAGGTTGATGGACGATGTGTTGAGACCCTTCACCAACTCCTTTGTGGTAGTATATTTGCATGACATCCTCATATTTAAACAAATGTGGGAGGAGCACATGCGTCATATTCAGCAGGTTTTAAGCACTCTGCGGCAACACAAGATTTACGCCAAATTGGAAAAATGTTCTTTTGGCATGAACATGGTCTAATACCCGGGATACATTGTTGATGAGAATGGGGTATATGTTGATCCAGCTAAGATCCAAATAATCCTTGACTGGATAGCCCCAATCACACTAACTGAGCTTCGAAGCTTCTTGGGATTAGCCAATTTTTACCGACGGTTCATGTTGGGATTCTCCCATATTGCATTGGCCCTTAGCCAGGTGACCAAGGGAGGTGGTAGGGCCAAGTTCGTGTGGGGGAAGGAGCAGTAACGAGCATTCAAATATTTTAAACATCGTTTGTATTCCGCTCCAGTAATCTCCTTGCCCGATATGCAACAACCATTCAATATTGAGACTGATGCATCTTACTGTGTTGTGAGCTCAGTTCCCACTCAACACAGGCATCCAATGGCATACCATAGTGAGACACTCTCTGATACTATTCGGAAATACCCCACCTATGATAAGGAAATTCATTCCATTATACAAGAATGTCGTTAATGGAAACATTACATTTTGGGGAAAGAGACGATCATACACACTGATCACAAGCCTCTGCAGTTCATACAGAAATGGGGGAAATTGTAGAATGACTACCATCAGAAGTGGTCCACCTTCCTGTAGTAGCTCCATCTCAACATCAAGTATAAGACATGTATTTCCAATCATATTGTTGACTGCCCCAGTTAACCTCCTATGGCTACACTCACCACTGTGGTCCATTCCTGTGGACATGAAACATCGAAGTGGCCCCAACTTTACCAGCAAGATCTGGACCTTGCCACCACATATTAGCTCTTGGGTAAAGGCGCCATTGTCACTGATTTTCACATTCAAGACAGAATCTTATGCCAGTTGGGCCATCTTTTTGTTCCTAAAAGTGAGCATGCAAAGATGATTTGGGAATCCCACTACAGTTGGGTGGCATGACATTTTGCATAGAGAAAACTGTGGTCATTCTTCAGAAACATTTTTATTGGAAGAAAATTCGAGAGGACGTCAAAAAGTATATCAGATATTGCACTGCTTGCTCCATTTCCAAGCCAACCATCAAGAAGCAAGGCTTATACACCCCTCTTCCTATTCCTGAGAAGTTGTGGGAATCCATCTCCATGGATTACATGTCTAGTTTGTCGTCCACCAAGCACGTAAATGATTGTGTGTTTGCGGTCATTGATCGGTTTTCGAAGATGGCCATCCTCATAGCCTGTAAGAAGAATGTCACAGCGGCATATACTGCCAAGCTCTTCTTCAAACAAGTTTGGGTTCACTTTGGGATACCACAGACCATCATCTCTGGTCGAGAAAATAGGTTACTCAACACCTTTTGGTCAAGTCTCTGGTCTCTGTTGGACACAAAGCTCACAAAATCCACTTATTTCCACCCCCAAACCGATGGTCAAACTGAGGTCATCAATCGGATGATTGTGCACATCATGTGCATGTACAATTCTAAGAATCCCCACACATGGGATGAGAGTCTCCCATATGTCCAACACAGTTACAATAGGGCTCTCCATAGTTCCACTAGCCATATCCCATTTCAGGTGGGTCTGGGATTCCAACCCTTTGGACCCATTGATGTTGCACTTCCTCTTGCCACCGCACAAACAAAATCTTCCCTTGATCAGTCTGTGATATACAAAGCCACCATATTCATTGAGTGGATTCATCACATCCGCCAACAGGTCTAGGAGATTTTGTAGAAATCCAATGCTAAGTAGAAGCAACGCCATGATAAACATAGGGTACCACACCCGTTTCAGGTTGGCGACAAAGTCTGGTTACATTTGCAGAAGGACTGTATCACCGGGCCCCATCAGAAGCTTCGCCCACTTCGTTATGGGCCTTACACTATCACCATGTTTGTGGGTAGAAATGATTTTGAGCTCAACACTCCACCCTTCCTTGGTCTGGATCCAATATTCAATGTGGACCCCCTTCGGCCATATTTTCCACCATTATTGGACACCTTTGATATTTTCAAATAGCTAACACCAACAGAGCTCAACCCTTAATGCTTGCAAAAATAATCCACCGATCAGATAGTGGACACACAAGTCAAGAGCACTCACCAACAATGGATCCATCTTTATCAATTTATCAAGGCATGGAAACTCCTACACCAAGGAAAGCGTCTCACCTAGGGCCAAATCCAACAGAAGTTTCTTCACCTGATGGGGGAACTCAATGCAAAAGAGACCATTGCTTCCTAAGGGGGGAGGATTGATCCAGGTGGATATTGGTGGCCACCCACCTATTCTAACTGGTTCCTCGTGTTCGTTTTTTATTCAACATGTCTTTTTGTACTACTTTATAATTGTGAGTTCTACACTTCTAGGTCTTTCTGAAGACTCACACAATATCTAGGTGGATACAGGTGGCCTTGAGCCTAATCCAACTGGATTATTTTGTATGTTTTCATGTCATCACATCTTGTTGTACTTCCAGGGCTATTTTGGGGCCCTAAACATTTTTTATTTATTTTTTACTTTCCATAGTTATATTGTAGACAAAATTGGAATATGATGGTCTAATGTGTAGTTCTCTTAAAGACCTTTCCAATGGGCTATCACACACCTAAAATGGAGGTCGTATGCAAAATTTATGACCCTAGGAAGTTGAGGTACCAAATTACACCAACTTACCCATAGGGCCCACATGACTTTTGGCATTTCACCTTTTAGGGTTAGGTTTTTGGATATTTAGGGTTTTGGCATTCATGAGTAATATGAAAAGGGCCTCTGGAGCCTCATTGTAATCCATTCTTCTCAGACGAATGTGTGTAGCAGCCACATCTCTTCTCAGAGATAGCTACCACCATTCGAGCAAGTTTTAGTTTTGCACTTTTACAGTTTCAATCTATTTCATTATTTAATAGAAGATATTGTTCACTGGATATTTGTGTTATTCTTCCTATCTCTTTGTTTATTGTATTCAGTCTGTTAATCAGTTCATTTTGCTCCTAAATTTGGATCAATTATTGACTATGAATAACCATGTTTGGCTATGGTTGATTTTTGTTGATCAGGCTTGAGTTTGAGTTGTCATGATTGAATGTGGTGGACATTGGTTGGCCATGTTTGATTATGGTTCACTATGGTTGGTTATGTTTGGTAATGGTTAACCATGTTTGATCGCGATTAATTGGGTTTGATGGTGGTTGACCATGTTTAACCATTATAGACTATGGTTGACTATTGTGAATGAAGCACCTTGAAAATGATAGAAGGTCAACGAATATATTCCACATCAAGGGGGAAACCTCCTTTTACAATATATTCAATTCAGAAGACAATATATGATGATCCTAAGACCAGGTCTCCTTAGTATATATATATATATATATATAAGAGACAATATATAAGGGACAAAGGGTACATTTTTAATGAAAGGGTACAATGAAATGTTCTAGCTGATATAACAATATAACAAATAAACTAATAATGAATTCTTACTAGAGCCTAAACAGAAGGGGCCAAGGGCCTTAACATAGCTTCCCTCTTTAACAAAGTTGTTCCCTCAAAGCTTTTAATTTAGGGTGTTTCTTCACGAACTGCACGTTTTTCCATGTAGCATCTTCTAGAGGCATATTCCTCCACTTAATTAGGTATTCCATAATGGTTATATTCCTAAGGGACAGGGAATCTTGATGTATAACGCTTTTTGGTTTAAGAATCAACTTCCCTTCTTCATCTAATTCTAGATTTTTTTTTTGCACTAGCTTAGTTTGTCCCAAAACCTTTTTTAGGAAAGATACATGAAAAAACTTATGAATGTGAGAAGAAGACAAATATAACTCATACACCTCTTGTCCAGTCTTGCGAATAATCTTCTAGGGTCCATAAAATTTTGGAGCTAATTTCTAATTTTTCTTTTGCTTGAGTGTGGATTTCTTATAAGGTTGTAGTCTCAAAAATACACATTCTCCCTGCTTAAATTGTCTTTCGATTCAATGTTGATCTGCTTGTTGTTTGATCATGTTTTGTGTCATTTGAAGGTTTTACTTAAGAATTGTCAAAAAAAATCTTAGTCTTCTCCATATGTGACTCTATTTCCCATACTTTGGACTTATCTTGCAACAAATATGAGATACTAGGAGTTGGATATCCATAATGGGCCTCAAATGTGGACATTTTAGTAGATGTGTGATAGGTAGTATTATACCACCATTTTTCTAGAGCGAGTCACTTCATCCATTGAGATTGTACCTTGCAAAGGAAGTTATCTTACAAGGGTTGGTATCATGCAAAGGAAGTTATCTTGCAAGTCATTGTCAAATCTTTTTATAACATCCTCAACATATATTCTTTTCTTCTATCACTCTCTCTGCAAAAAAGTCATTTGCAATATTTTCAACCCACTTGTACAAGTTTGTTCAAGCCATTGATTATTTTGGAAAGTAGTTGTTCGTCTTTGGTGAGGTTATTCACGAGGAAAAAAATTATATTAATTTTTTTATTTCTTCAGCAACCGCATAAAGGAATCTCTTGTGGGTTTCTATGAAAATCCACACTTTCTCTTGTACAAGGGTTAACTGGTTTCATCTAATGTAGTTTTTCAAATGTTTTTCTAATTTTATCTGGAACCACTCATAATATTTTCCAAAATAAACATCTATGTGTGCATAATATAACATATACTCACATATCAAGTAATACCAACAACATAACTAATGTTGTAATCTATGGGATTACATGGCAGAGTTTCTGGTAGACTTTACATAGCACAACATAGCATTATACAATAACACACATGAGCACACATGGAAGAAGAGAAGGAAAAGAGAGGTAATGGTAAGACCAACAACAAGTATCTTTATATTATGATCAATACCACACCATGTTTACATTCATGATCCCAATTATTTATACCTTGATACTTTTGTAGGTAGTTACAACTATTTTAACTACATGTTGGTTGTGGAGCTTTATTATGTGTGCATTGGGAATGATACAGTTGTTCCTGGTAGCATTGGTGGATTTCAATATTTTGAAAGAAAAGACAATGGAGGATTTGATGGAGGAATTGGATAAATTATATGAAAAACCATCATCTTCCACTGAGGTATTTATAATGAAGATTTTATTTAATATGAATATGTTAGAAGGTGGGTCTATTGCCGACTATTTAAATGAATTCAATATTGTTACTAATCAACTAATTTATTTAAGATTGAAATTTGATGAAGAGGTTAGGGCCATCTTAATATTATGCTCATTGCTAGAAAACTAGAATGACATGGTCATGGATTTAAGTAACTCTATCTCTGGTTTAAACACTCTGAAATTTTATGATATTGTTGGTGTTATCCTTAGTGAGGAAATTCAATGGAAAAGCATGGGTGAGACATTAGGTAATGTGTTGACCATGGAGAATAGGGGAAGACAAAAGGAAAGAAGAAAGAGCTCAGGGAACCATGGAAATTCTAGGAAGGGCATATCCAAATCCATACTAGAAAAGGTAGAATGCTATAATTGTGGGAAGAAAGGACATCTGAAGAAAGACCATAAAGCTCCAAAGAAACAAAGATATGGACAACAAGAGAAAAATCAGGAAGAAAATGTAACAGTTGATGTGTTACAATATTATTGGATTCTTTCTTTAGATAATATTATTGAATCTTGGGTAGTAGATTCAGGGGCTTCATTTCATGCCACACCCCATAGGAAATATTTCCTAGATTACGTTCAAGGCGATTTCAGACAGGTTTATTTGGGTGATGATGAAGTATGTCAAATTGTTGGAATGGTTAAGGTACACATAAAGAAAAAGAATGGAAACCAATGGTTACTAAAAGAGGTGAAACATATACCATATTTGAGAAGAAATATAATTTCAACAAGGTAGTTGGAAAGTGAAGGTTGTATATATACATTTACAGATAAGGCATGGAAGGTCACTGAAGGATCACTGGTAATGGGAAAAGGAGAGAAGGTAGGTACATTTCATTTATGTACTGGTAATGTTGACTCTTCTATATCTTTATCTTCTATAGGAGTGGATACAACACTATGGCATGATAGGCTTAGACACATGATTGAGAAGGGGATGCATATACTTCACAAAAGGAATTTGTTACCGGATCTTAAACAAGTTGATTTGCATTTTTGAGAGCACTGTGTTTATGGAAAACAATAGAGAGTCAGATTTTTTAGAGTCAGAAATGAAAAGAAGAGTGAAACGGTAGAGCTTGTGAATACAGATGTATGGGGAATAACTCAGGTATCATCTCTTGGTGGCTCTCTTTATTATTTTAGTTTTATTGATACTGCAACTAGAAAAACTTCGGTTTATTGCATTAGAAAAAAATAGGATGTCTTTGACAATTTTAAGAAATGGAAAGCTTTGGTTGAGAATGAGATAGGAAAAAGGTTGAAGTGTCTCCGATCAGATAATGTAGGTGAATATTGCATCAATGATTTTGATTATTAGTATTCATACCATGGTATTTATGGAGAGAAGAAAATTCCAGGAACACCATAAGAAAATGGTGTGTCAGAACGGATGAACATGATAATCATGGAACATGAAAGGAGTATGAGATTACATGTTGGGTTTCCCCTATAGTTCTGGATTATGGGCAGATGTTGTAGAATACTATTGTTTACTTAATAAGCAGAGGGCCTTCAAGTTCCTTGGACAGGGGAATTCTAGAGGAGGCATGGACAAGTAAGAAATCTAAACTACTCATTTCCGAAAACTTTCAGGTTGTGAAGCATTTGTCATATTAATAAAGAAAATAGAACACATCTTGAGGAAAAATACAAGAAGTGTAACTTTATTAGATACAATGTTAATGATTTTGAATTTATCACTTACGGGATTATGAAATCATAAAATCATTAGGATTACATACTACAGATGTGGTATTCAATGAAAAGGAGTCATGTGGGTACATTTGAGGAAATATATAGGAAAAATAAAACACATAATAATACATAGTGCTTGATAAAATCAAAGAAAATAAAATTACAAAGGTATTAGAAAATCAAAATGTACAAAAGCAGGTTCTGGACTTTATCAAACTTTTGCAAGTGTTTTTAGAAGATATATCAGGTTATTTAGACCCTAGAGCGATACTCTCCTTCATTTGTATTATTTATTGTTGGTAGACTCACGGTGAACTAAAAAATAGAAGTGGGAGCAAGGCATGAAAGAAAATGGATTCCTTGGTAAATAACTAGACTTGAGATTTGGTTAAGTTTCCTACAAAAAAAAAGTACAAATAGGTGGGTTCACAAGTTTAAGGAAGAAGATGGAGGTAAAACACGGTACAGACCAGGACTTGTTGTAAAGGGGTTTGCACAAAGCAAAGGTATAGATTTTGATATGAAATATTTTCTCTTTTTGTTAAAATGACTTCAATTAGGACTATTTTAAATTCTTATGGTGGTATAATATTTTCATCTTGAATATCTATATGTAAAACAAATTTTCTCCAGAGTTTGGAGGAAGAAGATTTATATCTTGGTACCCACACAGGGGTATGAAGTCAGAAGGAAGGCTGGTGTATTTGAAGAAGAGCTTGTATGTACAAAAGTAAGCTCCAATGGAGTGGTATTTGAAGTTGTGAGTTTATGTGAGTTTCACGATTATAGTAGATGTCATTCTGACCACTAATGTTTATTTTAAGAGTCTAGAAAATGGAAGCTATATTATATTTCATTGTATGTAGATGACATGTTTTTGTGAGGGTCTATGCAGGATGTAAATGTGCTAAAAATAAAATTAGCTAGTTCATTTGCGATGAAGTATTTGGGTTCTACAAAGAAAACACTTGGCTTGAGAATAATAAGAGACATGAATAATCACAAATTGACATTGCCTCGTGGTGAAGGTGTTGGAGAGGTTTAAAATGCGAGGAATACAAAACATTGTTACACCTTTATAAAACCATTTCCAAATTAACCAGAGTACAGAACCTGAGAGAAGATATAATACATGTCTAGGTCCTTATTTCATCAACATTTGGCAACTTGATGTATGATATGGTGTGCACAAGACCCAAATGTGCATGCAATGGAGTTGTGAGAGCATATATGAAAAATCCGGGTAAACAACATTGGGAGGTAGTAAAGGTGGATTCTCAAGTATTTGAGAGGTATTGTTACTCATGCATTATGTTTTTTAGTTTCAAACATTGTTCTATAGGGGTTATATGTTGATTCATATATATGGTAGGTGATAAATATATAGAAAGAGAGCATTTTGGAAAATTTTTCTTGTAAAATATTGTAATTTCATTAATTTGGAATGTTCATTTATAAGATCATAAGATCTGATGATAGAATTTATGTTAGGTTTTCACCCAAAAAGGAAACTCGTTTTTATATGAGGGCATTGTATTGTGACTTTGTATATGAGTGGATATTGTATTCTGGGAGAGGATCGTGAGAAAGAAGAGGAGGTGTGTTATAGGTTGTATCCATTCATTTGTTGGATAATAAAAGGAAGGACACGGCAATTTCTCTAGTGGGGCGTAGCCATAGTTAGTGAACCAACATATTTGTCTCTGTAGTACATTATGTATCTTTTGTGTTTTTATTTACATCTATTTTTTATTTTTTATTTCTCAGATACTATTTTTTATAACTTACTACCTTGGTTGAATTGAATTAACCAAGCAATCAATTGACTTACATTTTCATATTTTACTTGCTTCCATAGTCGACTAAAAATTCTTTATCTACTAGTGGGTCTAGTTTATAGAGTCGAACATACCCTCCAACAAGGTGCTTATTATCTAATGATGTACTAGTGTCTGTGATATGATGAAATATTGAAACATTCTCTAATGCACCTATAAAAGGAATTCAACGTGGCACCTTATGTGGGTGCGCGCAATACATGTTTAAACTTTTTAGAATTAAAATAATGTGCACTTGCAGAAATGCCTAACCTCATTTAAGGAATTCTAGATGGTAACACATCAGTGCACTTCTATGTTTATGATGCAATGCATAAAGATTGTCTAAAATTAAATTAAACTCATTTTTTTACATGGATTAGCTATTCTAAAATTAAATTAAACTCATTTTTTTACATGGATTAGCTATAAAGACTTTTAGGGAACCTAGTTATAAACACACTAGTGTACTGTATATATGGGTGTAGTAGTGTGATTTATACAATTTATCTGCATAGATTAAAAGATCTCCACAAATCATCTAGCCACCTGCATCTTCTAGTAACCTTCAATATAAATCGACAAGGAAGAAATAATTTGGTGGGCAGTTTCCATAAAAACCTCCACTATAAGGTGTTTTTCTTGTAGTTAAAATCAAGCTCAATTTAAAATGGTGACCACCTGAACCTTATTTTAGGGGTAGGGAGTAATCTTACTGCTCACTCATAGGCTAATAAAGTAATGGCAAAAGTGTCCTCAGACACACACTTTTATTAAATAGGAAAATAAATTACATATGATAATTTGCAAGAGTTTACACCCGAACACTCCAACACTCTTGCAATGAGCTATATATAAGCTAAATGTCCTAACAAACTCTAGTTATGGATTGCTTATTAAATAAAAAAGTGTCCATTTAAAATAAATGTTATCTTAACAATCTTCTAACTATACTCCTAATTTAGAGCCTAAGATATGACACCTTTATAGAGTCCTATCTTTCACAACAATACTCTATTTCTAAATGTCTCCATTTATAAATCAAATATTCTATATTATAATTTAATATTCTAAATTAATAAATATTTTATCCTAGCTTTTTAAACTATGATATTTGTATTTTGGATCATCTAACATTCCCCCCTATGATCCAAAGATACATTACAACATATACCAAGTTCATCCTTGAACTTAGTAAATTTTATTCTGCCAAGAGGTTTCGTGAAAATGTTGGAGATCTGATCTTCTAAAGGACAATAAATTGGCTTGATGACATCCTTTGCAATGAGTGATTTGATATGATGATACTTGGTGTCCACGTGCTTTTTCTTTGAATGAAAAAATGGATTCTTGGCAAGCTTAATGGAAGACTGGCTATCGATGAATAATTATGTAGCTTCTACTTGAGAAATGCCCAAGTCCTGCAAAACTCTGCGTAACCAAACAATTTCACATGTTGCTTCCCATGCTAAGATGTATTTTGCTTCTGCTGTAGAAGTGGCCATTGTAGTTTGTTTCTTACAACTCCAAGACACTGTTGTTGAACCCATGTTCATTAAATAAACTAATGTTGATGCTAGATCATTGATACTTCCGACAAAGTCAACATCTGAAAATCCACCAAGTACAAAATTTTTAGTCTTTTTGTAAAGAAGACCAAAATCTTTTGTTCCCTGGATATATCGAAGAACTCTTTTAGCTACATTCTAATGGATGTCCCGTGGTTGCTGCATAAAGCGTTAAATAATACTCACTGCATAAGATAGATCTGGTCGATTGTTTGTCAAATAAATCAAGATGCCAATCAACTATCTATAAGTAGTGTTGTCTACCATTTACCCCCTTCAAATTTTGAAAGTTTCAAGTGTTGCTCCATAGGGGTAAGAGATGGTTTGCAATCCTGCATTCCAAATAGATGAAGAATTTATGTTTCATACTTACTTTGATAAATGAAAATATGATGTGGAAGTTGGAATACTTCAATTCCAAGATAGTAGTGAAGTAGTCCCAAATCAGTCATCTTAAAAATTGCATGTAACTCCTTTTTCACCTATGCAATATGATCATCATTGTTTCCCGTAATGATCAAATCATCTACATACATAACAAGAATCACCAGATGTGGACCCTATTGATGGATATACAACGTATCATCAAATTCAATTCATTGAAAACCAACTTTCCGAAGGTATTCATCCATTTTGGTATACCAAGCTCGGGGAGCTTGCTTTAACCCATATAAAGCCTTGATTAATTTGCAGACTTTATGTTCTTTCCCTTCAATTTCAAAACTTGGTATTTGTTGCATATATACATCTTCCTATAAGTCTTCGTTGAGAAAATAACTTTTTACGTCCATTTGATGAACTTTCCAGCCTTTCTGAGCGACCAATGCAAGTGTTAATCAGATGGTGTTCCATTTAGCTGTAGGAGAAAAAGTTTCCTCATAATCAATGCCTTCCTACTACACAAAACATTTAGCCACAAGTATTTCTTTATACTTATCAATTTCTCCATGTTGGTTGTATTTAATTCTGTAAACCCATTTGCATCTGATGGGTTTAACACTTGTAGGACAATCAACAAGTTTCCAAGTGTTGTTATCAATTACTGCTTGATAATCTTCAATCATAGCCTATTTTCATTCTTTATGTTTTACTACTTCTTTGTATTTGGAAGGTTTAGTAAAATCATTTGCTACCAAGGAAAAATTTCCTTCACTTTTGTGTGATCCCCTTGTTCCTGTTTTATTCTGCTCATCAATCCTTACATCTTTCAAAAGTTGAACTGCCCAATTTGGTAGTTGATGTTCACGTGTTTGGAGATATGAATTACCATTATTGTAAATTGGATTAATGTAAACTAATGTTCGTCGATCAGTTGAAGATTATGGAGGTGGAGAATCATCGTCAGATGAACTGTCACTGCTAGGAGATTCTGATGAACTGCTGGAAGACCCAAATGATGTTGTTGAATTAAATGGACTAGATGTATCATCTTCAGATGAAGGAAAATCAAGTTCATACCAATTATGTGAATTTGGTTGACTTTGCATTTTTCCTTTTTTTGATTGCCTTTAGTTTCTAACTTTTGAAGAAGACTACTATTTCTTCAACACTCTTACTTTATGTTTCATCAAAAACTACATCCCTTCTCACAATAAATTTGCCATTGGACAAAAGTCGGTACCCTTGCTTCTCATGAGAATACCCAATCATTGTTCATTTTAAGCTTCTTGAGTCAATCTTAGTTATTTTTTATTTCGAAACTAAGTCATAACATACTGATCCAAAAACTCTGAGATGTTTAACTCGAGGTTTGAAACCAAACCATGCTTCATAAGGTGTGATTTTGTCCAAAGAAGCAGTTGCAGATCTGTTACTTAAGTAGATAGTTGTATGGATTGCTGCTGCCCAATATGTAGGACTTAACTTTTTAAAGGTTAACATGGATCTTGCCATTCCTAACAAGGTGTGATTCATTCTTTCTACGACTCCATTTTGCTGAGGAGTGTAGACATTTGTAAGATGTCTTATTACCCCATTATCTGTGCAATAAGTTTTGAATTCATAAGAAGTGAATTCCATTCCATTATATGTCTTGAGAGTGCCTATCTTTTCTTTAACTTCATTTTCAACAAGTTGACAAAAAATCTTAAACTTTTCAAATGCTTCTGACTTTTGCTTCAAGAAGTAAACCCAAGTCATTCTACTGAAATCATCAATAAAGAGTAAAAAATATTTTCAACCACCTAAATAAGTTTGTAGTGGTCCAAAAACATCACTGTGAACTAGTTGCAACTACCTATTTGCACGCCATGAACTTGTTGGAAAACTCTCTCAACTCTATTTTCCATAAATGCAAGCTTCACATTTTGCATTTTACTTTTTGAAAGTTGGAAGTCCCTTAACCATCCCTTTTTTTTTCAATTGAGAGATACTTTCAAAGTTGATATGTCCATATCTTACATGCCACAATCTTATAGGTGAAATACATGTACTTACTGCACCTGCAAAGTCAGAATGCCTTGGAATAATTGTCCCTTTCATCCTTAACGGTTTTTCATCTTCATAACCTTTCATCATTGTTTTCATATTCTGTTTGATTGAATTAATCTTAACTAAGACATCTTCCATAATCACCTGATGTCCTTCTTGTCGAATCGTGACTAAAGACAACAAATTCTTTTTAAAGGTTGTCACATACCATACATTTGAAATCATTCTTTCTCCAATATGAGGTAAATAAACTTTAACTACACCTTTTCCATAAGGAGTATGTTTGGTATAATCTGCAAGAAAGACGGAATTAAGATGCCATTCTTGAAAATTCCAAAAGAAGTCACGTCTGAAAGTCATGTGTTGAGATGCTCTTGAATCTAAAATCCAAGCATCTTCATAATCACTTTGAAAATCAGTGGAAATCTATAATGTTGAAGATGAGGTAAAGACATATTCTGAACCATCATCATATCGATCATTTGCAAATTGTGTTGTGTTTTGATGAAACTTGGAAATTTTATCAATGGAAGTTCGACAATCTTCTGCATAATGACCAACTTTGTTGCATCTTCTACAAACAATTTGATTTAAATATCTTCCTCTGCCTTAATTATGTCCTCTGCCTCTGTTTTGACCTTTGTTTGGAGTTTTTCCTCTGCCTTGAAAATAGCCTCTGCTTTGACTATTTCCTCTTCCTTGAAAAATTCTCCTGTCTGAAAAATTGTTTTCTCTACTTTGGATTCATCCACAACCTTGTACAAAATGTCCTCTTCCTCTGCTTCTAGAAATGTCAGTTGAAAATTTACTTGTGTTGGCTTCTGTGAAAAAAACATCTTCCCCAAATTGCTTTTTCTTTCCAAAAGTTTTGTTGTGTTGAGATAACATTTCACTTAGCTCATCAAACGTAATCTTGTCTAACTTTCCAGTTACTTGTAAAGTTTCCAAAAAATGTGTATAGGAATAAGGCAATCCAACAATTAAAATTGTGGTCATGAAACTATCATCTACTGCCTGAAAACCAACATTTAGTATTTCCTGCTTAATGTTCTTAAGTCTTGAAATATATTCATGTACATCACGTCCTTCAGTAAATTTCAGTTGGAGAAAATTTAATTGAAGATCAACTTTCTTTGATTCAGGCTGAGTATCAAATAGATCCTTAAAAATTTTCAAAGCAGACCATGCATCAGTAGGATTTTCAATGTGGACATACATCTTATCATTAACTAAATATTTGATGAGTGCTAATACTTTGGCATTTTTAATTTCCCATTTGGCTAGTGTGGCTGCATCTGTAGGTTTATTTGGCTTAGTATCTTCATTACATATATCACGGCAAAGTTCATTATAAATGAGAGTGATTTCAATGAGACATTTCCACGCCTTGTATGATTTTGTGCCTTCAAGTTTATCGGAGTCAGAGAATAAACTAATTAACTTCGACATTGTAGTGTTGAATCTTTGCACCAAATAAATCAAGCAAAAGATATCAAGATGAGCAACACACCACACGCATCACAAAAAAATGATCTATCGGGGCTTGGCCTTGACCCTCGTATAGTCGTTGAAACAGGAGAAAAATGACTGATCTTGGCACTTGGCTCTAGTCAAATTCCAAGTAAATTTCAAAATTTTACTCCTTACAATGCTTTTGCAAATTTAAAAAAAATTCACCGCCCCTCAAAGTAAAATTACTTTGAGTTACAAAAAAAAAATTGTTACCCAAAAAACAAAATTACTACATAAAATTCAAACTAATAAAAAATTTTGTGGTGCTTGCACTTTGAAATAGAACTAAACCACAAAGCAAATGATGGTCTGGTAAATGCTTTGAATTTCTTACATCCCATCAAAGAAAAATATCCAAATATGTGCGACTGGATGCATCTAAACCTAAAGATTGTTCGTCAGAAGGAAATCTCCCAGATGTTGGTCCTCCTTCACCATCTGCTCATATGCACAATGTCTTCCACAGAATGGGATTGACAAATAAGGAATTTGTTGCATTATCAGGTGAGAACACCCTCAGAATATCTAGGCCAGAATGTGGTGGCTGGAGCAATCCTAAAACCATGTACAGAAAATATGGTCCTGTTGTCCCTCAAAAACAGTTCTTGAGTAGCAAACTAACTCCAAAATTAGCACGACAAATGCAAGATCCTTTGACAGTATTTAGTGGTGGTCTACCTTCTTGGTGTCACCAATTTACCAAAGCATGCCCATTCTTGTTTCCATTTGAGAAAAGAAGACAATACTTCTATTAATATTCATTTGGTTTATCTCGTGCCCTACAACGCTTGCAGCAACAACAGAGCGTTGAAAATTAAAACTTGAATAATAATCTAGAAATAAAAGTTGGTAGGGTGCAACATAAAAAAATTTGTATTTATAGGCATTGTATACTGGATTCAACTATGAAGGTAATGAAAATGTATGGTAGTCACAAGGTAGTTCTTAAAGGCTGGGAAACACCCAAAACTAGCGAGGAAGTTGAATTTCATTACACGGGAACTCTTCTGGACAGTACAAAGTTCAACTCAAGCTCAGGATAGAGGAACTCCATTCAAATTTAAGCTCGGTCAAGCTCAATTGGCAAGTGCCGTGAATATGAAGTTCCATGAGGTTTCGAATTCAAATCCCCCTGACTTACAATGTGTGCCACGTAAGGGGAATTGTGGGCACACTTGGAGGTTATAGTGGTAGTAGTTGGATAACATAGCCATGCGTAACGCGAGCACGTGCCCAAATAGTTGTTGATTCTGCCAGACATAAAAAAATAAAAAATAATAAAAATAAAAAATAAAAAATAAAAAATAAAAAATAAAAAATAAAAAATAAATCAAAGGATGGGATCAGGAGTTGTTATCGCAGCACAAGTGTGACCTTATCTGTGATTAACATGAATAAATTTGGAAAGTGGCTCCATATTATTCACAAAATAAACAGGAAAATTGAGATCAAATCATTCGACACAACTCGAAAAACAACAGCGGAAGTGACATGGGATTATTTTTTGCAGAATGATCAACAGATTATTAGTTTGGGTGTTTGCAAGGAAGGAATTCTTCTGGTTTGTGTGTCAGGAAATCAACTGAACAATGATGGAGGAATTGGAAAGGAGGGAAATCGAGATTTGCCAATGGAGCATGAAATAATTGCAGAAAAAAAATTATTTTCCCTTTAAAAACAAAAAATTAACTGACCAATTTACTGATGGAGTGCACTGACATTTTTCCTTGGCCTGTAGAGATGGAATCACCTCCTCACATAAAATAATATCCTCCTCGCATTAGCTACATTACTGGAGCTCTGATACCACAATAATGGCAGAAGTGTCCTCAGACACACACTTGTATTAAATAGGAAAAGAAATTACATATGAGAATTTGCAAGAGTTTACACCCGAACACTCCAACACTCTTGCAATGAGCTATATATAAGCTAAATCTCCTAACAAACTCTAGTTATGGATCACTTATTAACTAAACTAGTGTCCATTTACAATAAATGTTATCTTAACAATCTTCTAACTATACTCCTAATTTAGAGCCTAAGATACGACACCTTTCTAGATTCATATATTTCACAACAATACTCTATTTCTAAATGTCTCCATTTATTAATCAAATATTCTAGATTATTAATTTAATATTCTAAATTAATAAATATTTTATCCTAACTTTTTAAACTATGATATTTGTATTTTGAATCATCTAACATAAATCGGTCCTTTAGGTTATGGGTTTGGTCATCCAAATAGTGGTCAACAATAATAAAACTATACCTTCAAGTAGAAACCAACTCCAATGCATCATAAGATATTTGGAAAGACAAGGACAACCCCTTGATAACCATGAAGGTGAATTTGTTCAATTACCGTAAACATCCTGCAATTACGAAATTTGTTCAATTTCACCCTGATAACATGAGTTCAACCTCTGCAACAACAAATCATTGTGGTTTGACATTTCTAGAACGTATTTTTCCCAAACTCAATTCACGAATTGAGAATTTTAATTACTAATATCTCTCCATCTGTCATGGCTTCACTATCACTTCAAATTTGACCAATTCCAAGTCTGAATTTGCTAGAACAAATATTAAATCAAGAATATCTCACTGCATGGCCATTTTCTTAATTTTGCCATGAATTTAACAACAAAAATTAGGGATTTTTCCCAATTCCACACAATTGTTGTTACTTTTTACCATGGACGCTCTGCAACTTGAAATTTGGCCACTTTTAAACTAATCCTCTATAAAATTCCACTTCAACTCAACTTGCTTGGACCATCCAGGATCAGTGTTGAAAACCAATGCTCTGATACCATATTGTAACACCCTCGACAACCCATGTCGAGCCATGCTACTCCAGAAAATTCTTTTATTCTCTGCTCAACGTACTGTAACATACCCAGCATCCAACTGAGTTATGCCACATAAATTTTTCGARCTGCATGCAATTAAAACATATACACACAGAACTGTTGAAAAACTTTATATATAAAATGTAAACACACAAATACATTATGTAAATGCACGGATTCATAATGAAATAACAATAAACATATGCATGCAACATATACAGGAAATACCYRTAAATATGAAGACAGTTATAACCACGCATAGGATAAGCCCATAAATAATAATGCAACATGTAAATTTATCACACAATTGACACTTATCTTGGTAAKAATATCACCAGTTGTGTCTAGACCTTCCACGAACCTCCMAGTCTTAGACCAAATTTCTCATCACTCTTAGTAGTGGGTCARCCCYGAGCTAGGACTAAACTCCACYCGRGTAAAGGGATTCCTATCCAGGCTAATGGATCATAGACAATAGGAAAGACTCTATCACAGGTGCCAACTCAAACTAACAACCTACAGTCATGTATTCCCCACATGCCTGTCCCACCTTAGGAAGTGTGCCCCTTCCCTGCTCAACAGTCCTTCCGCTGCCCCACTTCCTTTTCAGGATTCAGCAATAGGCCGGATAGGAAGTCTGAGAGCCTTGTAGCTACAGTTTAGCACCTTCGAAAATTTATTCCCAACAATTCTTTCACCTTGATATATTTCTCATGGTCTTGAAAACTCGCCTCTTCAATATCCCATGGGACTGACAACCCACTTCTTCAGTCCAGCTCCCAAGCTAACCAGGTACATAAACAGGTATGTGTACGGATACAAGTTCAGGTACAATGATAGGAAGGTACTAAGGAAAACTGACTGAGTGAGTGAAATATCATGGAATGGTTGAATGCAGGACTGAATGATGGAAGCCCCCCAAAATGAACTAAGTCCAAACTATATGTATGCATGTCCCCAACTTGACACTTGTCATGTTGGGAGCTACTTTGGCCCACTTGTCCCCATCCTTAGAACTTAGGATAAAATAATTATCCATACTTTATACATAAGAAATATTAATATAATATTCCTTTTTGGCTTAAGCTCCCTAGGTTAGCCCCCTTTTCTTAACTTTTAGCCCCCCCCTTTCCCTAACTAGTGGAGTTTAGTCCCCCATACTCTTTTATCGTGGTCGATCTGCACACAACGATGTATTTTATATTAATGATGAGACATATACAAAAATAGGCTCATTAACCCTTAGCATATAGGCTCTCTGACCTAATAAAAACATAATCCTCCTAGCTTATAATAACTGGCTCACTAGCCTATAAAACAAAACATATACACAAAGGCTCCTTGGCCTCAAAATCGCGCGCACATAAGTTGATGTGCATGGTATCCTGGAATGTGCACACTTCACCATTTTACTACATAGTACATGCGCGCACTATGCCATGAAAGGTGCACACAAAAAATGATATCATACAACTCACCAGCTTAAGTACATTTTCATTTTACATTTACAATTGGGTTCATTTACAACTAGGGCCAAGCATAAGCAGGGTGAAGGAACTCTTAATACTTTCAATCCCAAAGTTGGTCATGCATCCCAAAGGAAGAAAATGGTAGAAGAGGACAAGTGGGGTGAAGAAGAGAAAAACTTCCATATGGTCTTTTATCACATGTTAGAAATGGTCGAATGAATGTATGGAGACTATAAGAAGAGGATGAAGAATAAAGGGAAGAAAAAGGAAGCACAAGTTGATGATGATCCTTCACTAAATCAAGGGGCTGGAGAAGACCCTCCTGAGCCTCCATCTTCACCATCAAGTTCTAGTTCTTCTTCCTCTAAGGATTCTCATCATTCTCATCATTCTAGCCATAAAGCTTATTTTAAGAAACCATTATTATAGCTTGATGTAAAATTTTCTTTACCTATTTTTAATGGAGATTTTAATCCTGAAAAGCTAGATAATTGTATCTGATAGGTTGAATTATATTTCCGTGTTCAACAGATTGATGAAGAGGAAGTTAAAGTGAAATTGTATTCTCTTCGGTTGGAAGGCACCACTCGCGTACGGTGGAAGAGAAAACTTCATGAAATAAGTAAGTGTGGTAATCTTCTTTCCTCATGGTCAGAATTTAAATCAGCGATAAGGAAGCAATTTTATCCATTGGGTTATTTACATAAAGCAATGATGGAATGGAAAACTTTAAGACAAAGTAAAGGTCAAACTGTACATAGTTTCACAAAAGAATTTAGTAATAAATCTCTTGCATTAAAAATTCCTTTGGATTCTTATGAAACTTTAATAAAGTATATTAGTGCACTTCACAGTTATATTCATCATACTTTTCTATTGTTTAACCCCACCAGTCTTGACGAAGTTTGTGTGCAAGCCACTCATCTTGAGAACATGGGAAAGCATGTTCAATAATATCCCACAAAGAAACCTTCCAATATCCCACATAATCCATTTAAGAAGTTTAAAAGGAAGGATAAGAAGACCACCATGGTAAAGAGAGAAGAAGGAAATACATCTTGCACTCATTGCACGAAAAGTGGTCATGATGATGAACATTGTTGAAAAATACATCCAGAGAAGAGACCGAAACAGTTCGGTGGAAAGGGGAAGACAACAACCATTGCTATAGTGCAACAAGATCTTTGTTCCGATTCAGGAGACGAAGGAAAGATCACAACGGTTGGATTACAATTGAAAGATTCCCTTCATTTTAGTTAAAATTCCAATAATGAATCTCATGATGATGAACAAAGGAGGAATGAATTATTTCATATAAGATTTGTATCTAAACACACTAATATAGATACATTATTTGATCTGGGTTCCCAAGTAAACTTGATATCTGAAGCACTTTTCAAGAATATGGGTCTTGAAACGAAACCACATCCAAATCCTTATCCTCTTGGTTGGGTATGTGATAAAGCAAAAATTTATGTCACCAAACAATGTAGGGTCAGATTTGATATTTCTTCAAA
>SNQJ01S0002667.1:0-16769 GCA_010110895.2 Picea sitchensis
TGTAAACTTTAGCAGTCAAATCATTGTGTAGAGGGGGTCCCTTGTACCACAAACAAGGGGGTATCATACACCAATTTGGTGTTTGTCTTGGTTGTGACCTTAAAATTAGATTAGTATTATTATTAGTTCAAGCCACCCTCAGTCTTCATGCAGTCTGCCTACAATACTTGTTATGTAACCAATGGAAGTAACTAGTTACTGTAAGGTTTTAAAACCAAACATAATGGAATTACTCTCTTTCAAAGTAAAATTATTTTTCATCCAGGCATAACTGACAATGGATTGTATTTCAAAGATTACCAGTTGGGTAAGGTCAACATCATTCCAAAATAAGGGAGAAGATGAATGATAGTTAAAGGAAATGGTTGTTTGTTTTTCACAACAATAAATATATATTTTATGTTATATTTGTTATTTGACTACTTGGAATATTTGGGTATGATTTAGAGGTGTTGGGAAAAAAATTAAAATACCTGGCGAACTTACCATACATCATAGGTGCCTTAATAGGAATAAAGCACCAGGGGTTCTCCTCGGTAAGGTTCTCCTCGCCAAGGATCAAGCCAAACAAGTGTTTCCTCCCATAGATGCAACTCCATCTTCACTCCACTCCAGCATATATTACTATAGTTACCTTGTTTCTCAAGTGTTATGTTGAAAATACAACTTACTTCCAACTTATTTGCCTAAGTTTAGAATGTGATAAATTTGTTTGAGTCAATAATTGTTGGAGATATGTTTTTCATGTATGGATAAGAATGAAATTGCAACTAAACTAAACTAAACTAAATTGCAACTAAACTACATGTATGGATAAGAATGAGATTATTGCAAGGGTTTTTGTGATGAAATAAGAATTGCTTGAGGCCCATTCCCAGTGGTAACAATGCACACTCCTAGAGATATTATTTCACATTTTTTACTCATGGCAGGGTACAACCTTCAAGGAGAAGCTAACTGTTTTATCTCAAAAACAAGGGTGATACTTGGAGATAATGAAACAATAGAGAGGGTGAAATATTCATGCATGCTTTATGTTGTAATGGGTAGTATAAGGGGCACCACCCTTTAGGTTATTTTTGGATTTGATTTATGTAATAGAAAGATCCCACCCAAAGGGATATGATAACTGGCATCCAACACAATTCACTAGTGGTTAGTGGTGCACTTTACTGGGATTTCAACAATTCTTCAAATTCATCATCACTACTATCTAGTATGATACCATTTTTTGTTGACATGGAGTTTCCTACCATGTCTTTCCACTGCTAGTGTCATAAGGCATCATAACAATGAGATCCTTGACAAACACAACCAATACTTGCAACATTGTCTAGAGGGATGGACAAATTATATTTCTTTTTCCAAATATGTAAAAATGAGTATATTAACACAACCCCTAATGCTTGCAACATTGTCTAGAGGATGGACAAATTATATTTCTTTTTCCAAATATGTAAAATGAGTATATTACAGTTTAATGAATACATTTTCATATTATTATATATGCTTTTGTAATTTATCAAAAATTCGCCAAGACTTTATAAGGTTTTATAATTCAATGAAAGATTCGCCAAGATTTTACAAGATTTTATAATTCAATGAAAGATTCGCCAAGATTTTACAAGATTAATGTGATCTAACTAGGACCTAAGTTGGATCAAGCTCTGCAGCTAGGGTTTCCCTGCCCGCAACCCCTCCCGCAGAGTTTCTTCGTGGGCGCCTCCCTATTGTTGGTATCCCCTTGGATTGTGGCTTTGCCCCCCTAGATGAATGGTACATGTATTCGTTGGTACCCAGCCACTTGACGGTTTGGATATGCTCTGGTCAACCGCCTGCTTGCGTCGTTTGTGGTCTAGTCCCCGAGGATGCTCGATTTCTCATTTGGTTTTTCTTTGGTGCGTCGACGTGTGCATCCTGTGGATTGTATGTTGTATGGAGCTCCTTTCGCTGGTTCTTGGGGCGATTAGGGTTTCTTCCTTAGCCAACTCCTTTCTTCTCTGGTTTTGGCTGACTGTAGCTGCATTTTGTTCAGCTTCACCTCTCCGTCTTCTTCTTGATCATATTTTAGGTTTCCCTGGAGGCTATCTCTCGAAGGTTTGTTGGACAGGTGTTGGGTCTTTGGACCTGGGATCTGATGCTTTTCATATCGGTTGTTGGGTTTTCTGCTTCTTTATGGGGGTTAGGTCAGAGCGTTGAGGTCCACTATTGGGCGTGCAGTGCTTCCGCACTTTGAGGTCCATCTTCGGGCGTGCGGCATCTGAACTATTTTCCTGTAGATGCAGGTTTTTCCTAGTCTATTTTGACATGTTTGTAACTATGTTTAGCAGCTTATTAGCTATATCTCGGCCCTCTTAGGCCTCTTTTATTTCTAGTTTTTTCCCATGTCTGGGGTTGTGCTTCGAGCACTTGTTAAATGTAATTTTCTCTACGTAGTTCCCTTTTCAGTTACTATATACTTGGTTATTTCCTTATAGCCATTATATACCTGCGAATTTAATTATGTACCTCCTTATTGAAATTACGAATTTTTTCTGTGGAAAAAATATATATATATATATATATATATTACAAGATTATATAATTGACTAAAAGATTCACTAAAAAATTATATATACATATTATATTATTGATTAAATAGCCTTCAATTTTTCCTATGTATCATGGGGATTCACCCATTTATTATATATAAAAATTTAGTGGGGGTTCTTAAAATCACCCCTGGTGCTTTATTCCTATTAAGGCACTAGTGCGTTTATGTTTAGAAGAGCATCGATGCCCCATATTTCTTAGACAGCCCCGGTGCTTTGGTTGACATGTGAGCAGCAGGGATTTAAGTTCAAGAACGCATCGACGCTCGGTATCATAGATTCGACCGGTGTTTTGTTGTTATTAAAGCATCGGGTTGTAGTTTGTATAAACGCACCAGGTCTCCAATATTTTAGGACTTGCTCGGTGCCTATTGTGCAATCTAGGCACTGGTGCGTTAATGTTTTAAGTGCACCAATGTTTATGGTGTGTGAAGCGTACCGCATGGAAAAACATCTGCTACAACCTCTGCTCGCCCAGTTTTTTTTAGTTATAATGAAGTTCCGTTATAATCTCCCCAAAACCATCCGCTACCAAAAACGGAGGTTTTCTTGACAATTTTTGTCAATTTTTTAACACTAAAATCCTCTGCTATAACCTTCGTTAGGGGTTCTTTTCCTTGTAGTGTGATAAGTGTGCCAAGTAATCATCTATACATAAAAAAATATTTACTTTGTCAATTTAGGTTGAGTTTTCATCACCACTTAGTAGTTGAATACATAGATAGAAAAATAAATAAAGAAGAACTATGTTTACTTTGTGAATGAGAAATTGAAGATGAGATGCATGTGATCTTACATTGTCTATGTATGAACAAGTAAGACAAAAACACTCAATTTAGTATGAAGAATTGAGTAACTTACATAACTTATTGAGTTTACCAACAACAACAAAATAAGTGGTTATGTTAAGAATGCTTTAAATCTACACTAAAAAGATTGAGACATTCTTGAGATAAAGGATATCCCGCTTTTTTTTTTTAATTATTAATCCATACATAAATCCTACATATTAAAACATTATATTCTATTATATTAAGTTGAATATTTTATTATTTTTAAAAATAAAATAGATAGTTGGTATACCAAATATTTAATGAAGAAAAAAGTTATATACTCTGAAAAGAGTTATATAGTCTAAAAGATTCAAAAATTTAATATTTATCTAAAAAAAAAACATTTTTTCAATATGTGAAAATAAAATAAAATAAAGTAAAAACTAAGTTTATATATATATATATATATATGAAAAGGTATAATTTTTATTGAACAAATATGTTTGTTGAGAAGAAAGCTTCCTTTATATATATATATAAATGGAATCCGTAATTTGGCAAGCTTTTTCCAAACATCATTTAAGATGGACTCTACATAACTTTCAATTAAACGAGGAATTCGAACTTGGGTCGAGCCACCCTTATATTGGTTAGTTGGACACCTTAAGGGCCACAAAATACTTCCCATAATCCATGGAAAACCATAACCCTAAGGGGCATGAAAGAGAGAGTCTCACAGTTGGCATCAAGACCAATTGAGCTAACCTTCAAGACATAGGGAACAAACATGTATATTATTAACACATAATTATATAACTTAATCCAATGTTTATTATTAATATGTGATTGAATACCCCCAGATGGGGTGCCACATTGATAGCATGTAGAACATTGTATTAAAGACGTATGTTGTCGCCCTTGCTCTCATTTCTCATATGGAGGGTAGCATTCAAAGCGCTTCTGGGTAGGCTCGACAATGCCCTCACGTAGTTTGAATGGAGCCTTTAGTGCGCCATGGTTGGTGGAAAACGATGGGTACGAGAGGCATGTGCAAGGTCACTTCATCTCTCTTGGCGCCTCTCCACTTCCTTCGGGTATGTTACGGTTCCTCCCACTTGGCTCAGCTATTGCATTTGGGCTTTTCTCCTGTCATTCTCCTCGCTTTGTGTTTTCTCAAGCCTCTTCCAGTTTGATTTTCCCTCAACGACATGCCTCGGGAGCGTGGTAAGCCTGAGAGAGAGGCTACCTGGTATTGTTATGCAGCGAAGCAGTGTCGCATTCGCAAGCTTTCTCGGGCTTCTTTGACCTCTTTGATTTGTCAAGATAGGGATAAAAAAAATCCTCCAATGGCCTTTGTAGAGGAGGAAATTCTGGAAGAGCCAATTATGGTTCCCCCAAACTCTCTCCTATACACAGTTATGGATCCCCGTGACCCGCCTAGCACCAGTCACTCTGCCCCTGCTATAGCATGTGATGTGGACAGAGGGACTTGCATAATTCAGGAAGAGATTTTGTCGGTCGATTGCCCAATCGAGCCTCCAACAGCCTTCTCAGCTCTGGTCCAAGACTTGCAATCCACTTTCCTCTTTGCGCCAAAGCATCTGGAGCTCATCTTCGAGATGTGAAGGGACATGCATGAACAGCTTCATATGCAAACATTACTCAACAGCTGACTCGACATTCTATATGAAGTGCTCTCGACCTCATAAAGCTAGCAACGATGCATGACCTGCGTGCAATCGTATGTCTTCACTCTTTAAAGAAGCACTCAGAGTAGCACGGGTTTTACTAGTTCATTTGATGTTTAATCCTTTCCTTTCAACTCTATGCACTTCTTTTGCAAAGAAACAGTGAATTTTCCATACTCATATTCAGGATTCAAGTTCAAACACTACATTATGATTCATTGGATCACCAAGAACACATCAATTTAAATAAAATCAATTAATTGAGGTTATTAATGTTATTGGTTCTTTTAAATTGTTTACAGTTTTGGAGAATTCAATATTATTATTATTATTATAGTTTAATTTTAAGATCACATTTTAGCTAGATTTGGTGTATGAGACCTCTTATTTATGGGACAAAGAATTCTCTTCACTCAAAGATTTGACTGTTAAAGTTTAAGGAAATGTACATACCTTACAAATGTCAATTTGAACTTATAACCTCCTAAAAAACAAGTGTTCTTAATCACCATGATTTTAGTTGACTAAACTTGTAACCTAAAAAAACACATGTTCTTAATCACCATAATTTTCCAGCATTCAAAATAATGGCTAATTATTATTAAAATATATTCAAATCTTAAATAGCATTGTATCATATTTTAAATCAAATAATGTATCATATCATTCAACTACATTTTAAAATGGCTAAATATATTCTCAATTACTTTTCACTGCTCCATAAAGGTTTGATGGAACCTTTGAAGAAATATGCTTTCATCTGAATGCATTTGAAATTTGATTCTCTCTTCCCAAAAGCGCAATTAAAATACGATCATCTCTGTAGGCTAGATTGCATTCTAACATCTCTTTCTTGCACAGTTTTATTGGATCTCCTCCTCCTCTTCATTTTATATTTCCTTCTGAAGAACATATTAAAAAGTTTAACGCTACATTGATTTTCAGCATTTTCTTCTTTCAGGGCTGTTTGAGGAAATGGCATTGAAAATGAATAATAATTTTTTCTAATTGGAAGAGAGTGCAGATTGTTGTTGTGTGGCATTGGGTTTTTCTAATTGGAAGAGAGTGCAGATTGTTGTTGTGTGGCATTGGGGTTTTAGCCCTGGTATTATAAGGTTAAGTCATTGTTTTATTTTTTTTTAAGTAAGATGTTGGTTTAGTTGATTGGTGCATTGTAGTTTTTTTTAAGTAAGATGTTGGTTTAGTTGATTAGTGTATTGTAGTTAAAGTTTTCTTTAACTTTTAAGTCTATTGCAAATTAAAAAAAGAAATAATGTCAAATCCCATTTTAAAAAACTCAAAGTTTAAAATTCACAAAGAGAGTTGCTTGTGCTGTGATTTAATGATGCAGAGAGTGTTGGCATATTAATGATCAAGATTTATATATTTATGATATTGTAGCTTCCAACTTGACTTTCCTGCAAATTTGGAGAAACTTGTGCAAATTTGGAGAAACTTTTACTCGAACACTTATATCCACATTCCCATGTTCCTAAAATTCATACAACATAATAACTAAAAACAATTAGAAAAAAATAATAATAATAACCTGGACCAAGAGGGAATGATATCATATTAATGCTAATGATATTAACAATATGAATGCCAGTGATATTAACAGTATCAGTTGATATTGCTAGTTACATATCAACAAAATCAGTTGAATAAAACACATGAGCTGATGAGCATGATCAAGGTAAAGGGGCCTCTTCTGATTTGTACCAATTCCTCCTGTATTCACAACACACAAAACAAACATGTATGAGTGGACGAGAAAGTGGCGGAAATATAGAATAGCATTTTAATGTGAGGAGGACGAGCATGATGACGATCCAAACAATATTATCCTCCATTCCGGAGGCATGCCTGCATTGATCCATCTCTCCAGTGGCTCCTGACATTACTATTGCCCCTCAGTGCTCAATATTATTGCTTAGTGCTGCACCACTACAAACGAGGGATTGTTTTTTTCTGGTTTTTTACAAACCCTGGATTACACGTACTGCCACCCATTTTATGTATATAACGTCATCTGGAATGTGCTCAATGTCTTTTTCTGGTTTTTAGAAACCCTAGATTACACGTATTGCCACTCAGTTTTATTTAATTCCATTCGTAGTTCGTGTGTAGATGTATATAAAGCCATGTGGAATGTGATGAATGCCAACCAAACTAAAGTTCCAGTGAAGGCTTTCGAACTGTAGTCTAGTTTCTCCTGCTTTTCGAACTGTATTCTAGTTTCTCCTGCTTTTAAGTTTTGCCCAATATACTCCAATGTATATTGGGGAATTCATGATCCATATACACTTTAAATGTATATTCGTTTATTGAATCGCTAGCTTTGTATCAGGTATATTGCTATGGATACCCGCCATCTAAACGCACTGTTGGTGTGTTTCAATATAGTTTTGGTGTTCTTGGGCCAGCTGGGATCAGCTTCTGACGACGGTATGGAGTATGAAATCATGGTTTGATATTCATTGTTTGAGTCAAATAGCAGTACGGGCCTATAACGTCTGTTTCTGCTGTTTTTTCTTTTCGTTTCAGACAACAGTAATGGCGTCGTGTACGATTCTTTCGCCACCACAGAGGTGAGAGCAGCAGTTTGTAATGAATGAAGGAAAGAAACTCTCAGAAACACAAGATATTCATTCATATTGATATTTATGTATGTGCTCAAGGGTATTTTAGTTTGATATATGTTGGGTGTGGCTGTATATCTTACAGTGCCAGAAACAGCCGCCGCCATCTTCGTACGGCGGAGGAATAGTTGTGAATCCCGAATTCAACAGTTCACTGGACGGCTGGAGTCCTTTTGGAGGTAGCAAGCTGGAAATTCGATTGGACGAGGATGGGAATGAGTATTTGGTCGCCAGTGGAAGACAAAACAGCTATGATTCACCCTCGCAGAAGATCAATCTAACGCAAGGAATGATGTATTCGCTTTCAGGTGAGATGATCTCAAATTCGAACCCGGACACTGTGAATCAGCGCTCGGTTATTTGGATATTTGGTTAATTCGGTGACATCAGGATTTATTACATCCTTGGGGTCTTCATTATCCCCAGTGATCACCAATATTTTCATGCAATGCAACATTGTGAAGGTTTAGTTTTAAATAGCTTTAATCTTAAAGGTTTAGTTTTAAATAGTTTTCATCTTAATTAATTATTAATTTCTATTTGTTGAGTATAACTTTGTAGTTTGTTCTTATGGTCATTTTTATTTCATTTTAAAGGTTTAGTTTTAAATAGTTTTCATCTTAATTTTAAATGTTAGTTTTTATTTGTTGACCCTAACTTTGTAGTTTGGTCTTATGGTCATCTCTCGTTCATTTTAAAGGTTTAGTTTTAAATAACTTTCATCTTAATTTTAAATGTTAGTTTCTATTGGTTGACACTAACTTTGTAGTTTGGTCTTATGGTTATCTCTCTTTCATCTTAAAGGTTTAGTTTTAAATAGCTTTCATCTTAATTTTAAATGTTAGTTTCTATTTGTTGACCTTAACTTTGCAGTTTGGTTTTATGGTCATCTCTCTTTCATCTTAAAGGTTTAGTTTTAAATAGCTTTCATCTTAATTTTAAATGTTAGTTTTTATTTTTTGACGCTAACTCTGTAGTTTGGTCTTATGGTCATCTCTCTTTCATCTTAAAGGTTTAGTTTTAAATAACTTTCATGTTAATTTTAAATGTTAGTTTCTATTTGTTGATGCTAACTTTGTAGTTTGGTTTTATGGTCATCTATCTTTCATCTTAAAGGTTTAGTTTTAAATAGCTTTCATCTTAATTTTAAATGATAGTTTCTATTTGTAGATGCTAACTTTGTAGTTTGGTTTTATGGTCATCTCTCTTTCATCTTAAAAGTTTAGTTTTAAATAGCTTTCATCTTAATTTTAAGTGTTAGTTTCTATTTGATGCTAACTTTGTAGTTTGGTCTTATGGTCATACCTCTTTAAGCTCCTTCTTTAACCATCTTAAGAACATTTTTCCCCTATCAAATTTAAAACTCCTCCTCCCCTTCCTTACCCTTAATTTTCATTTTGCTCCTTTATATCCAAAGTACCAAATATCATATTTCTAAAATTTTAGCAAAAAAAATAAAAAGTTATCAAAACCTTCTTTAAGATTTGCAAAACCCTTAAATAATTATGAGAGCTAAAGATAAATTTAACCCATGCTTGGGCAAAGAGTTTATGAAATTCATACTAATTAATTAATACACAAAAATACATATTCTTTTTTGTGTATAATTTTTTTTAAAACAAAATAATTTTTGAGTTAATATGTAAATTTGTTAATACTAAATGTAAAATTATTAATAATATATAAACAATTTTTTATTTTTTAATTCATTTTATTTATTATATTTTATTTTTTAATTCATTTTATCTCATCATAACAGTGATATTATTAATTTATTTATAACATTTTAATATATTTATATTATCATATTTTTTATAATTTTAGAGTACTAATAATAATTTATTTATAAAACATTTTCATATATTTATATGTATCATAATTTTATAATTTTAGAGGTTTATGTATTAATAAAAAAATTGATTAATTTTAATGGTTAAAACCGGTGGATTAAAAGCTTATTAGTTTATGTATTAATATATATAGTTTGAGTGGGTCTAATGATTAAGAATATGTCTTTCCTCCTAAAAGGTAACATGTTAAAATTCAAAGGGGTTAGGATATGTATAAGTAAATAGACTTTACAACAATTTGATGTCTAACTTGACCATACACCAATTTGATATCTAACTTGACCTTGAACTTAAAAATAAATTATATAAAATATATTTTTTTCCTCCAATTTATATTTTAATTAAATGTTTTATAGATTTTGAAGAGCTCACACTTGAATTAATTAACCCTGTAGAAGTGGCTAACTATAGAAAATTATAGTTTAGTGCAAAATTAGCTAGTATTGAAGCCTTCATATTCCCTTTCAGCTGCAATCTGTATGGTAGCTCAATGGGCCGAGTTAACTAACGAAGTTGGATATTTGATCAGCGTGGTTACAGATCAGCGGAGCAAATACTTCCAGTGCAGTTGTTAAGGCCACCGTAGCTACAAGTAGTGAAGATGTCACGAGCTATAACTGCGCCGGTACTGTAATTGCACACAGTGGTTGTTGGTCTCTGCTCAAAGGAGGCCTTAATCTAGATATCTCTCCAGAATCAGCCACGTTATACTTTGAGGTAAACTGTGTAAACAAGGGATTTCACTCCAGAATCAGCCACGTTATACTTTGAGGTAAACTGTGTAAACAAGGGATTTCACTATAGCATTTCCTGGACTGATGAATTTTATACGTGCCCTATTCGAATTTTGTGGCATTGACGGTCATGATAATGGAGAAGTATTAATATCTTGCAGAGCCCAGACACGGGAACAGAAATCTGGTTGGATAGCGTATCGTTTCAGCCATTCAGTGTAAACCAGTGGCAAGAGCAACAGGAAGCCAGTATTGAAAAGGTAATTATATAATAGCTTAGTACAACTTGAATCTGAAGTATCAACTTAAATATAGAGGGTTAGGGTATGTATTTAACAGATTTTACCAGTCAAATTCAAATTGTTAGGCTGAGGGGTCCTTGTCCCACAAACAATAGGTCTGAAAATACCTTAAAATGGATTATTATTATTATTTTTAAAATCCAATGAAATGCAACGTATCCCATCAAATTATTCATGTAACTATAGAATCAAGAGGTATAAAAACTCTCGAGGCTAACCAGAATTCTAGTCCTCCATGTTTGGGATCAGAAATTTGATATGATCTGTGTGCAACTAACAAATCAATTGCAATTTTGCAAACTGTGTCCCGGCCAAAAACAGAACCGCAAGGGAATTTTTATCATACATGCTGTCAACAGCACAGGGCACCCGCTGTTAGAAGCCGAGCTATTCATCAACCAAACTGGGAGGGACTTCCCCATAGGATCCGCCATAGCCAAGACCATATTGGGCAACGATGCTTATCAGGTGGATCTCTTAACCCTAAATCCAGTACATGATCATAACTTTGTATTCATCTCTGAATCTAACCTTGTTGGGTATTTTTTTTTAATTCTAGAAATGGTTCGTGGAACGTTTCAACGTAGCAACGTTCGAGAACGAGCTGAAATGGTACAGCACAGAGTCCCAGCGAGGAAGCGAGAATTATAAAGACGCTGATGATATGGTGAGCTTCTGCAAAACAAACAACATATCCATCCGTGGTCACAACATATTCTGGGAAGATCCAAACTATACTCCACGATGGGTGAAGAGCCTCGATGCCGAGCAACTCCAACAGGCGGTGGACTCTCGGATTCGTTCATTAGTGGGAAGATACAAGGGTCAATTTCTCAGTTGGGACGTGAGCAACGAGATGCTTCATTTTTCATTCTTTGAAGACAAGTTAGGACCCAATGCCTCCGCTAATTTCTTCCAACTCGCCCAGCAATTGGATCCATCCACCCCCATGTTCATGAACGACTATAATACAATTGAGACCTGCAACGACATGAAGGCCACACCCGATGAATATCTGAAGAAACTCAGTGACATAAGCCAGCCATTGCTCATGGAAGGAATAGGGTTGGAATCCCATTTTTCAAAGCCCAATATACCATTCATGCGCTCTGTATTGGACAAATTGGGCTCTACGGGTTTACCAATCTGGCTTACAGAAGTCGATATTACAAATATCGGGAACCAAACCAAACAGGTAAGAGAGTTTTCAAATTTAATTTAATGTCGTTAGGTAATTTATCAGTTTGAATCGGCGTTATTGTTGTTATTGAGCATTTCAATGGCTGAAATTGTAGTTTTGTTTGATTTGCATTTAGCATCTTACAGTTTTCCTTGAAAAATATTCCATGTTATTATATTCTATGTTATTGAATTAATGTTGTTATTGAGCATTTTAATGGCTGAATCTGTATTTTTGTTTGATTTGCATTTACTTTTCTTTTTTTTTATTTACATTTAGCATCTTATAGTTTTTTTTGAAAAATATTTCATGTTATTATATTCCATGTTATTGAATTAATGTTGTTATTGAGCATTTTAATGTCTGAATCTGTATTTTTGTTTGAATTGCATTTAGCATCCTCCAGTTTTCTTTCGAATATATAGCATCCTCTAGTTTTCTTTGAAAAATATTCCATGTTATTGAATTAATGTTGTTATTGAGCATTTTAATGGCTAAATCTGTATTTTTGTTTGATTTGCATTTAGCGTCGTCCAGTTTTCTTTGAAAAATATTCCATGTTATTGAATTAATGTTGTTATTGAGCATTTTAATGGCTAAATCTGTATTTTTGTTTGATTTGCATTTAGCGTCTTCCAGTTTTCTTTGAAAAATATTCCATGTTATTGAATTAATGTTGTTATTGAGCATTTCAATGGCTGAATCTGTATTTTTGTTTGATTTGCATTTAGCATACTCCAATTTTCTTTGAAAAGTGTTCCATGTTATTGAATTAATGTTGTTATTGAGCATTTCAATGGCTGAATCTGTATTTTTGTTTGATTTGCATTTAGCATCCAGTTTTCTTGAAAAATATTCCATATTATTGAATTAATGTTGTTATTGAACATTTCAATGGCTGAATCTGTATTTTTGTTTGATTTGCATTTAGCATCCTACAGTTTTCTTTGAAAAATATTTCATGTTATTGAATTAATGTTGTTATTGAGCATTTCAATGGCTGAATCTGTATTTTTGTTTGATTTGCATTTAGAATCGTACAGTTTTCTTTGAAAAATATTCCATGCTATTGAATTAATGTTGTTATTGAGCATTTCAATGGCTGAATCTGTATTTTTGTTTGATTTGCATTTAGCATCCTCCAGTTTTCTTTAAAAAGTATTCCATGTTATTGAATTAATGTTGTTATTGAGCATTTCAATGGCTGAATCTGTATTTTTGTTTGATTTGCATTTAGCATCCTACAGTTTTCTTTAAAAAAATATTCCATGTTATTGAATTAATGTTGTTATTGAGTATTTCAATAGCTGAATCTGTATTTTTTTGTTTGATTTGCATTTAGCATCCTACAGTTTTCTTTGAAAAATATTTCATGTTATTGAATTAATGTTGTTATTGAGCATTTCAATGGCTGGATCTGTATTTTTGTTTGATTTGCATTTAGCATCTTACAATTTTCTTTGAAAAATATTTCATGTTATTGAATTAATGTTGTTATTGAGCATTTCAATGGCTGGATCTGTATTTTTGTTTGATTTGCATTTAGCATTCTGTATTTTTGTTTGATTTGCATTTAGCATCCTCCAGTTTTTTTTGAAAAATATTCCATGTTATTGAATTAATGTTGTTATTGAGCATTTCAATGGCTGAATCTGTATTTTTGTTTGATTTGTATTTAGCATCCTACAGTTTTCTTTGAAAAATATTCCATGTTATTGAATCAATGTTGTTATTGAGCATTTCAATGGCTGAATCTGTATTTTTGTTTGATTTGCATTTAGCATCCTACAGTTTTCGTTGAAAAATATTCCATGTTATTAAATTAATGTTGTTATTGAGCATTTCAATGCTGAATCTGTATTTTTATTTGATTTTCATTTAGCATCCTAAGGTTTTCTTTGAAACCATGTTATTGAATTAATGTTGTTATTGAAATGCCATGTTATTGAATTAATGTTGTTATTGAGCATTTCAATGGTTGAATCTGTATATTTTTGTTTGATTTGCATTTAGCATCCTATAGTTTTCTTTGAAAAATATTCCATAATCTATGTTAGATTAAAACTCAAACCACCATGAACTGATAAAGTTTAATGTAACAGGGCGAGTACTTGGACCAGGTATTGCGCGAAGCATTTTCTCACCCGGCTGTGAATGGTATCGTTATGTGGTCGGCATTGCATCCCTACGGGTGTTACAGGATGTGTCTCACAGACGATAATTTCAACAATCTTCCAACAGGAGACGTGGTGGACAAATTGATGGAAGAATGGATTACCACGGGCATTAGTGGGTTCACTGATAACAGCGGGACTTTCAACTTCTCAGGATATTTTGGGGAGTATACGGCCACTGTAACGTATTCCAACATTACTAGTACCGCTTCTTTCAAGGTCTCCATGGATGCAACTGCTGCAGACCAACCACAACACATTGATCTTCTTGTCTAACTATTTTAGTGAAGGTAAAGTTTAGTTCAGCTTTTTCCTAATTTCTCACAAGCTAAAATCTGACTGTCCTGTCAGCCATTGCTTGTAGTTTTTTATGACTCTTGTGAATATGATTCCGATATATTTATGAATATTTTATGATCCCTCCTCTTGAGACATGATCGATAACGCACAATATATTTTTGGAGGACCATTCCATTTTTGAGCGATGCTAATTTCTTACTGAATAAAAGAAAATAATATATTGCTCTGATAAAAATAATTTCAGGTTGGATTCTTCAAAGTCCATATTTCCATGGTAGTAAAGGATACAAACCACCCCATTCAAAAGAAGTGTTGCTTAATGGAGAAATTTGACCCATCTAGACTTTGATCAGGGTTATTGATTTATATTAAATTTTGGGTGAGCAGATATGGCAGGATAGTTACACACAAACAATATATATATAGTTGGATTTAGATCCAATTAATTTTAAACATGGATATGGAGGTTAGATAATCTCTTAACAACCTCTAACAAATCTCCAAACTCGGCACATTGTATTAATGGAAGCATTATCTCCAACATCCATTTTTAATGCTTACATTACAAAATTTAATATCACATAAATATTAAATACATATTACAAACAATATTCTTAGAACTTATGGTCTTCATCAACATCTTCTACCCACTTTTGAACTATCATAGACTCTGCTCTTTCTCAACTCTTCATTTCTAGCTGTCACTTCATTCATCAGAGATATAGTTGCTTCTAACCATCGATGATGTATTTGTTATGACTGACCACTCTTGACATACCCTAAAGAATAGTCTAGATACTGAAACATCTTATGAATACACTACCATCTGTGAAATATTCCCCCGAAGAGCAAATTTCAACAGTTATATAGAAAAGTGATCTAGCTACTGGATATATTCAGTAGTCAATCATACAATTTGACCTTTTTTTTACAAACTCACAAACATACAAAGATAATCTGTCATTGTTGGTCTTGAAACATTGAAGTACAACAAGAACTTCCAGATTTTAACAGACTTGCAGACATACTCAAACTAGTCATACGTTCTTATAGCACTGAAAAGCATTAAAAACTACAAGCTTGAATTATGTCACTTTGTTATATGATTAGTTCTTCATAATATAATTTTGCAAACAAATAATAATGCTAATACATACTTAAATGATACATATCACATCCGGAATGCCATAATGCCAAATCAAATTGTAATTCAAATTCACTCACTATTGTAAGACAATTGGTGATGCAGGGCTTGTGCATTGCACAGGTTTGTCCATCAACTCTACTAGTCATATGCCTATCCTCGACAGGCTCTTTTACACCCCATCAAGCAGTAATAACCAAACTGACCAGAAAACCTGTAGTAGTAAATGTTGTAAGGAACATAAAGTGGTTGAAATCCTTTCCACTGTTGTTGAACACAATGCATTTCTTCTTTCAATTGATGGGCTCCTTTGTTATTGGACTATGTCTTGTTTTTTTATAGTGTCTCATCAAATGACCAACCAATCTTCCCTCGCAATCGTTGGGTTAGGACGCAAACAGATGTGGTCGGCTTCTCTTCAAACCAGCTACAACTTGGAAATAATGGAGAAAGTGCCAGTTGTAAGCGCCAGTTATAAGCACCAGTTATAAGCTTCAGTTGTGAGAGTCAGTTGTAGGCGTGTTAAGAGTTTAGTTGTCTTTGGTTTGCATGTAACTAACTCCGAAGAGTCTTTTCCTATATAAAGATGTAATCCGTCTTCATTAAATAATACAGAAGTGAGCGTAGCCTCAGCGTGTTTGTTTGCATGGTTTATTTTATCTTGGTATCAGAGCCACGGGGAGAGGGTGTGGATAGCGTGAATTCTGTGAGAGTTGAGTAAGTTCTTGATCTGTGAAGAACCTCATGGGTTCGAGTTGCATGGAAGAAGAGGTCCACAGGCTGGATAAGAAGAGCCGCGATTCGAGTTGGAGAATACCTGCGTGAGAGCAGGTCGAGGCTTTGAGCGTGGAGGAAGATCCGTGGAGCAAATCATGAGCAAACCGCGTGAGCTCGAGAAGGTTGGTAGTATCCGGATTGGTATTTTTTGTTTTCTGATTTTTTACTAGTCTATCCACTCCTGCGAAATCGAATATTGTTGAATAGCTTGCTGGAAGCATTGCACTTGGAATGTGTGTGGATTTTATCGGGTAATTCGTTGCATGTGTGTAATTCGTTGCATGGAGGGAGACCGATTTTATCGTTTGCAGGTCTGTGGGCGCTAGGGAGGCCGAGGAGGGCCGATCCACCGTGTTTTTGTTTGCATACTTGGATATTTTCATGAAGCGTGAGGTTTGAGCGTGAATATTTGCATGCTTATAGTTTGCATGCTTATAATTAAAGTGGATAAGTTTTATTAAGTGGATACTTTTTTTTTAAAGCGTGAAGTGAAGAGGGAGTTATTCACTTCATTGTTAAAGTGGATGTGTGTATTCAAAGTGGTTTCTTTATTAAAAGTTTAAAGAAATTTATATTTTATCTTGGTAAAAGTGGAGTTATAAGTTTTTTCTTTA
>SNQJ01S0002667.1:16779-48553 GCA_010110895.2 Picea sitchensis
AACAGATGATAACTTCTAAGAGAGACAAAATCACTGAATCCAAACTTGCATTAATCTTCAACAGGTAGGTTTACAAAAGGAGTCTCTTCATGAATCCAATCTACATCATAACAATTCTCCTCAAGAACCTATCTCATAACAATCTCTTAATCTACATAATAATAAATCCCTTTCAATCTACATAATAATGATTCCTCCTTTCCCTTCTACATAATAATGATTCTCCTCTAATCTACATAATAATAATTCTCTTTCTCCCCTCATGAAGAGAGGGCACTCTCTTTTATACATGAGAGCTTTGAAAAGGAGATAAACATCTCATAATTACAGATCCACTTTTCTCTCAACCCATTTCCCATTATTACAAACTATGATCCCTTCAAATCCTCACACATATCTCTCATATGTCTTGGATAAGATATGACAACTAAATCTCCATGATATTCTCCTTGGAATAAACTTTGAATAACTATCTCCTTGAAATGGTGGAGGAGATATTCAAGAAGTCTTTTTGTATTAATCCTTCACATATTCCTACACATGATAAAGCTCACACATTTTTGAGATATATGAAAACATGTCAATTTTCTAATATTTAATCACAAATTCCCTTTTAATACTAAAATAAATGATTTGGAAAATAATAATGTTTAACCCATATTTAATTATGAAAATGGTATTGTGAAAGGTTAATGGGGCAATGAAATGTGAAGACTGATGAAGGGAAAGGTGGATGGAAATACGACATTTCTGAGTCCCAACAACATTCATAGGCCCTCTGTTATATCTCTCCCCATTAAAATTGTTATGTTCAACATGTGGGTGTTGTTTGCGACCCTGTGTGGTATGAGAGAACTGTTGTTATGAATGAAATGGACAAACAAGTTTTTGGTTCCCCCCAGGTGCCGACCACAACCTAGTCTGAAGTTATGTGATAGTTGGTTGGGTGAAATTCCTCCCATAGTCTTAAATGTATACGAGGGAATTTTTTTGGTGGCATTTTGGATTCGATTATGTCATAGTTTGTAATGATGGTGTTAGAGTTTTGGTTGTAGAAACTCCATTAATTAATACTCTCTCCCTCCAGTCATACCCGACCCTCTTTGGCCTCGTGGTTGTAAACATATGCTCGGGATTTAATTCGAGTTTGGTTCTGATTGAACAATGGGTAAACCTGTTACTTGCATTGTTGGTTGTGTGTTACCTTTGAGGGTTGATTGAATTATGATATTGTGATGCTTTTGGTCGATTTTATTGGTGGATCACTAGTGAATAAAGTCAATAGACCTTCAAAACTAGTTTGTCAAATGATAAGCATTGCAGGGTTGACATTAACCTTATGTCGAATTGTGGTTGGCAAAGGTTCCACTCCATCGTGCCCTTAGTTGGTCTGAGTTTTGTTACTGGAATCATTCTATTATTAAGTAACATTTGAAATTAAAAGCTTGCAATTAAAAGGAAACCAATTTTGCTGTAAATGAAGTTGGTTGTAGTGGTTGTATTTCAATGCTACGATGTGAAACGTGCACAGTTGAAATGACCTGGATGGTTGTATAATTCCTACAAAAAATGGTTTGTGTTAAATATTTTATAATGTTTAATTAAAATAAACATAAGAGGCATTTGAAGACTTTCAAGCTCTCCTTGTTATATAACTTTTGGGTAATGCTATTTTATTTGGAAGTTAAATGGTTTGCATTGGTTCTTCTCAGCCCTACCTATTGGTTGGATTTATTGTGTTTTGGATGTTAGACAATTCCTTGCACCTTCACTCAAGTAATATATATCTGTGTAAAGGAAAAGGAAATATAGGAATTATGGGGTGACACTTCTAAGAATTTTTATATTTTTGTTTTTTTTGGAACAACTGGGTCTTGAGTTTGAATGTTGAACATAATTTTTTTGGAATAATAACAATGATGATTTGAAGGTAATAAATGTTAATTCATCAATGGAACAATAACCATCTCATTCCCGACCATTATATCACTTTTTGCTTATTACATCCCCTCACTTTCCTAGATACATTTAAATTTTCCTTATTCTGTTGTTGTGAATTTCATTAGAGTGAAAGGGGTATTAAAAGGAAGAAGCTGGGCATTGATTGGTATTTGGATGTTAGTGTGATTGTTTTTTGAAGTTTCTTGAAGAATACTTGTGGTGTTCCCGACCATTATACCATTTTATGCTCATTACATTAATCCCCCCATTTTCCCAATAGCCCTGTTCGGACAACAATTGATTGGTGATTTTATGGATGGATTGCAGGTGATTATGTGGTAAATGATAAGAGCCAATGTTTAATTATATATAGGTAGAGTTAATGCATGGATTATTAAGAGTTTTTCATGACATGTTTTGGACTATTGCTTCAGGATGATCTTTTTCAGCAAAGGCACCAATGGTAGAGGTAACAGAGGCAGGGGAAATTGGAAGAGGGGTCACAAAAGACCTTTGTTCTCTATACATTTTGATGTTGACCCCTAAGAATTGAAACATCTTTTCCAAGCTGGGTTCTTCAACCTAGTAGGCCAAGGGATCCTCCAACCCCGACCTGAAAGACCGCAATTCTAAGCACATTAGAACCTTTTCGGCATCCCAATCCCTCCTCATGTATCTATGCGACCATAGACGCCTGCCAACGATGGTTGGAAATATATTTTCCACTAGCCTGTTGTTAACCACCAAGGTTGGCCCACAACATCATTGCCATTACCCCCTCCACCACCAAAAAACCAAGTTGCCCAAGCTGAGCCTCCTGGCTCACCCGTGCAATCATCACATGCTATTAAAATATTAAAAACATGTCTCCCCAAGCCTGTGTAGGATAAGGGAAAAGGAATAGCCTCTCACTCCAGCTCATATAAAGATTCCACCAAGTTAGTTTCCTCTCGCCTTCATCTTAAGGATGATTGTTCTCATGTCATTAGTGCAATTCAACGTCAAGGCTCTAACCAGTCAAAGGCTGCCACAAAAAAATAAAAAAGGGGACATCAATGAGAAGAGGCCTAATAATGCCTCACATAGTAAATATGGATTTTGATGATTGAGGTTGTTTTATACAATATTTTTATTTTGATAAAGTTTTGAACAACAAACATATATTTGACACTGTTTTGGACAACAACATTCATTTGAGCATTTTTGATTGGACAACTTGGATATGATGCTATTTTTTGGGGACATGATTATATTACGTTCTACTGATATTTATTATTTGAGTATATATATATATATATATATGAAGCGGGAATTACAAGGAGATGTTTTGAATTAAATGATTTGGATATTTATTATTATAAAATGAAATAAAAGGGAGTCAAAAGGGGTCCCACCTATTTAGTTATTATTTAAGACCCTTATTCATGTATTATTATTATTATTTGTCTCAAACTAATTAGTTAAGTTAATTTGACTTAACTAAAGAAAGGTAGTTCAACTACCATAACTTATTGAGGAAGAATAAAAGCTCAATCAAATGAAGAGACAAAGGGGAAAATAGAAGGAGAACTACAACCATAAGGTTTTCTCTATACCAGTGAGATACTTTCCACTTTCATTCATTCTGAGTTTACTAGAAAGCTTAATCCTCTTGATGACAACAAGGTCTTATTGAAGGCAACAGGATTCAAAAACCGAATCACATATTTCAACAACTTGTTTTAAAGGTGTCTAATTTATCTTTGATAGTCTGTGTATTTTTGTTTGTGCATGAATTGAGTTTCATGACTGATAAAGAATATATTGCAGAGTCACGTGACAACAATTTGTAGCAGGTTGATCCAGATCTTTAGCTTCGATTTTTTTCTTGATTGTGAGAGTCTTTTTGTATGGTGCCCATTGAAGGCTTCTAAATTTGATTTTGGTCCCTACCCTTGCAGGGGTTTGTAGAGAGAACTCAGTTTTGTATCTCATAATGAAATAAATGAAAAATCTGATTACTATTTCAGTCTCACACATGTGTTTTAATGATTTGGTTCATTCTTTTTCTTTGATCTCCATATATACATTTGTATAAATTTTGTACACATTCATGTAACTTTGTTTAAAGTTTACTTCTTTTGCATTGATATATACAACACATAAAACCATCCTTGGTCCTCTGTAATTAATACTTGTGGATTAAGCAATTGTTTTTTTAGGCTATAAACCCCAAGTAACATTCCCAACTATCTTGTCCTAGCCCAACAAGGTCTGAAAATGCTTGAGTAAGGTTTTCCATACCTTTTCCTCAACACCCCTCCCATGTTCCAGTCCTCTTCTTGGTTGGGGTTAAGGTTTGCGCCTCAGTTTTCTTCTTTTCTGTTTCGTCCTCCTGTACCTCCTTCTTCTAAGAGCGATCTCCCTTTACTCACTCTCCATCTCCTTTTACTTCCGCCCTTGACACCATGTCTTTCTTTCTTGTCTTCTTTGCTACTGCGCTACTTCCTGAGGTTTGACTGCACTCTACATCCTTCCTTGTATTTTCTCTTGGATTGCATGTCTTCTTTGATGGACCTGCTTCTGCTTGTTCCTTTGGTTTTTTTCCTTTCTTCTATGTTGCTAGACATTTCCACTGTGTAGGCCAGTCCTTTACGATCCATTCTACTTCCTTTCGCGTTGTGAAGTACCTCATTTCGAGCCAGTTCTTCTTGGGATCTCTTTTAGCCCGAATCCACATGTGGTGTCTTCAAGCCTTAAAATTTGCAATTCCCTCGTTCTCCTTGACCACTTAGATCGATATTATCCATACGTTGGCTTTCTTCTGCTGCATATATTCGAGGAGCATTGCAAATATAACGCAGTTCACCTGTTGGTTCTTGGGGTCTTTTTCCTGCCATAAAGTTGTATACTGTGCTGCAAGGCATTTTTCTCTTCTGTCCAGAAAGTCTGTAAATTTGGGTTCCTTTCGACCTATCATTGTTATCAATATCAAAAACTAAGAATAATGGAATTATGTCCCATTATCCTATGCATCCGTGTAGTCTATCAAAATCTGGTTCAGTAAATACAACGCCTAGCTGAATACTATACCCTTTGCACACTATGCAACTGCTTCTATGACTCCTGTCGGGGCCTCTTCCTTTCTACACTTCGTCAAAAGTTTGCAGGCCATAAGATTAGTGGAAAACCTCGTCGCGGGGTCGTTTATGTCCTTTATCACTATACCCCTGTTTCCCCTGTTTGTCTTGAACTACACTTTGACTTCTTCTGCAATCTCCTTATCCCTGGATTTTTTCTCCAAGCAATCCTTTGGTTTTACACCACTGGTTGGAAACCCTATGATTTTAGCTATGAGGTATACATCTATATGGATCAGACTGTCCATCCAAAGGATACCTCCATGTACCCTTGCTAGTAGTTGTTTCACACAATGGACCACAGTCTTATCGTGCCCGAAATGCAGTATCTCCAGTAAGTTCATAATGCCCAAATTCTATAGTCCTGTGACCCACTGTGTAGGCTCCAAAATTGGTTTACTTGAGGGTCTTGCCTCCTCCTTGTTCTCTAAATAGATTTCCTGCACAAGATCAATAAACTTTGTCGTTACTTTTACATCATGATCTACATATTTCAATTTCACCACTTTTCCTAACATGTCCTCAACTATAACTACGACGTCTGGGATATGAGGTAGCATTATCTCTCCTGAGGTTTTTTTGCTTGAGGCTCCTGGTATTTTCCTTTTCCGTCCCACGGCTGGGTTTTATTCTACAAGTTCTTCCTCGACTTCTTCTTCTTCTTTTTCCTTTGTTTCTTGTTGGCCTGTGATGTCTTCGACCATGACTTCTTCTTCTAGGGTACCCTCCCTTTGTTTTTCCATCTCCTCTGCTCATGTAGATTTTTCTGAACTAGGGTTTGCCCCATCGTTAGGGTTTTCCGATAGTCCTGCGCTTTGATCCAATTCCATTTCTTCTGCGACTGTTTTTTCTTCTTCTACCCTTGTTGGACTGAGGGATTCAGTCTCCGACGTTGTAGCATCCTCCACCACTATGAGGTTTTCTAGTATTGCTATTATTTCTTTCTTCTTCCTTGTCTATTGGGTCACCCTTACGAACTATCCGAGACTGCCAACTTTGGGAGGTGCCTTGTTCTTGTTTTCATGAAAAATATATTGTAGATCCCGGCTAAGTTCTTCACAATCTCACACTTTCTCGCACTCTTCTTTCTCCGTCGATCAAAAATCACAAGTGTCTTGCTTTTTCTCGACTTTTCCTTCTTTATAGACTCATTCATTAATGTTCTAGCGCATCTCTTCTTTTCCATTTATCTATTTTCCACTTCTCCAATCGTTCTTCGTCCCGTCGCACAATGTTTAATTTTCCTACGCGCAGTCTTATGAATTATGTCGCACTAATTTTCTGTCTGCTGCACATTGTCATTCCCAACTATCTATCTATCACTTATTCCTCTAACTACCTCTTTTTGTTTTTTTTCTTCATTTTCTAGTTTTCTCTTCCTTTTTCTTCTTTTAGCTCCTACTATTTACAATATGTACAAGTCTACTTGCTACGCTACAACTACTGAGGGTTAGTAGGTCGAATGTCCCTATATAGTTTCAATCGACTATCATTCATTGGTCCTTGAACTTCCTTTCCTGCTAAGTCTTGTAGTTGTACCACACCTCCATTTGTGACATACTTTATCTGATATGGCCCTAACCAATGCATTCTAAGCTTCCCTGGGTGTTGCAAATACTTACTGTCATAAAGGAGAACCATATCTCCTTCCCTAAACTTCTTCTTCTTGATATGTATGTCATGCCATGTTTTATCCTTTGCGTTCTATACCCCTTGATGAAAACTTTCCATGATTATGTCCTCTTCTAATTCCATTAGTTGAGCCAATCTTTCCCGCACTGCGCCCCTTTGTGTCATGTCTATAATTACTGCAATGCGTAGACTTGGTATCAAGTAATCTAAGGGAACTACTACCCCCTGTCCATACACCAATCTAAAGGGCTCCTTCCCTGTTAGTTTCTTGCATGTAGTTATATAAGCCCAAAGTACTGCTGGTACCTTCAAATCCCAATCATCTCTATTCACATTACAAATCTTTATCGAGGCATTCTCCAAAATCTTGTTGAAGGCTTCTACTATTCCATTTGCTTGAGGGCGATAAAGAGTTCTCTTCTAGTGATGTATCTTAAACTCTTCAAGCATTGCCTCAATTTTACTGTTAATGAAGTGAGTCCCCTGATCACTCATCAATATTCTTGGACATCCAAACCTTGTCACTACATGTTCAAATAAAAAGCGCGCTGCAATCTCTGCGTTGTAATCCTTTATCGGTGCTACCTTATCCCATCGGATCAAGTATTTTGTTGCTGTAATAATATATTTGGCTCCTGATCACCTTGGTAGTGGATTAATTGGACCTACAAAGTCTACTTCCCACTTATCAAATACTTGCAAAGTAACCTGAGGTCTCAATGGAATCTCATCCCTCCTGGATAGTTTCCCAACTCTCTGACAAACATCACACTTCTGACAATATTCTTTTGAATCCTTGTGAACTGTTGGCCACTGTAATCCTGCGCGCAATACCTTCTATGCGGTATTTTTTCTGGCGTAGTGTCCTCCAACAATCCCTTCATGCACCTCTGCTAAAATGATAAGCCTTTCATGCTCCATTACACATCTCCTTAAGATGTTGTTTGCGCCTAGTTTGTATAAATGACCTGCAATCAACTGATAATCTGTAGCTCTGACCACCAAAATTTTCTTCTGCGCAGTAGTAAATTCTCTTGGTGCAAAGCATGTACTCAAAAAATCAACAACGTAAGAAAAATACTCATCAATTATCTGTAATGAAAACAATTGTGCATTTGGAAAGTTATCTTCCAAGTTACTGGGTTCTTCTCCATTAGTTATCCTAGTGAAGTGATCCCGTCTTGCATTCAATATTCTAGTCTTCACCATAACTTCAAAATCAAATTCTTGGAGCAAAAGTAGCCATCTGCATATCCTTCCCCCCAACACTGGCTTCTTGACTAAATATCTTAGAGCTGAATGATCTATAAACATCTTGAAATGTTTCCCTAACAAGTAATGTCTGTATTTCTGCAAAGCATACACCATAGCTAATCCTTCCCTTTCTGTAGTGTTATAGTTCTGTTCCGAATCTGATAACTTTCTGCTTGCAAATGCTATAGGGTGATCTATATCAACTTATCCTGGTTGGGTTAATACTGCTCCTAATGTTATTGTAGATGCATCTACATGCACATGAAACTCTTTATCCCAATATGGAAATACTAAAATCGACGGAATAACCATCTTCTCCTTCAAAATATCCAAACTCTCCTGGCATTCATCATTCCAATGATACTTAGTGTCCTTTTTCAACAACTTCTCCATTGGCACAGTGATATGTGCATATCCACTTATGAACTTCATGTAATATCCTGTATGGCCCAATGTACTCTTCAACTGGCGCATTGACTTTGGTGGTGGTAAGTTAAATATGACAATAATTTTAGCAGGATCAACCAATAGACCCTGTTTACACACCACATGTCCTAACAAAATACCAAAAGGTGCAATGAAAATACATTTCTTAATTTTCAATGATATATGACATTGTCTCCATCCGTCCAACATTATCCTTAGTACTTCAACATGATCCTTCAACAAGCTGAACACTGTCCAATCATCCAAGTAAACTTCTAAAAACTTGTGAATAAAGTCCTTAAAGGATGCTACTACTACTCTTGAAAAAATGGCTGGTGCATTATTCAATCCAAATGGCACAACTGTATACTGAAATGATCCCCACTTTGTAGCAAATGTAGTCTTGTGTCTATCTTCTGGTGCAATCCTTATCTGATGATATCCTAAGAATCCATCTGTGAATGAATAAGATTCTTGACCTTCTACATTCTCCAAGACTTCATTTGTAAATGGGGTAGGAAAAGGATCATGTAGGCAAGCATCATTCAATTTTCTCAAATCTACACAAATCCTAATCCCTCCTTACTTCTTTTCTTGCACCACCATAGGACTGATCCATTCTGATTCTTCCATAGGTTCTATGACACCAACTTCTAGCATCTTGTCAATTTCTGTCTTCACCTTCTCTTTGTATATTGGGTTCAATCTGTAAGGTCTCCGTCTGATAGGTCTTGCTTCTAGATTCAACGAGATATTCATATCTCCTATCTCTCCTACTAATCCCTTCATCTCTAAGAATGTTGTTGGGAATGAGTCATTGTACTAGCGTAGCAATTCTGTGATCCTTTCTACTGTATGATTATCCCAATAATCTCCAATACTTTCCATCTTTGGGTTTTCTGTAGTTCCAATGTTGACCTTCTTGATATTTAATGGTGTAGCATAATCTTCTGAATCTAGCTTGGGGCCTTCTACTTCCCTTTCACCTTCTACCTTTGAGATTTGTATATTGCGCGGATGATCTTCTACCAGATATTCTTCTTCTGCGACGTGATAACAATGTAGCAATTGTTTAACTATTTGTATAGCCTGCTTCTGATATGCTGGAACTATTTCAAACTCTGGTTCTTCAAATATCTCGTCTCTTACCACTTTCAACACTATATCTATCTCTGGATTGTCATGCTCAAAGGAAAATGTGACTGTAAAATTCTGTTGTATTTCTTCCCAGTTCACAATTTCTCTGCACTGTTCCTATTCTGTGTACCAGTTCCTTGGAATGCCTTCTATTATGTGAATGAAATGGTGTGGCCATTACTCTAGGGGAACTAATCTCCATTGAACTATGCACTTATATATATGTTCTTGAGGTTTTCCAAATCCCTCATATTTTTCCTCATATCTATGCTCTTGTTCTGCACCGAATATGATGCACACTAACCTTTTAAACTGAAACCAATTGTTGATCTTCGCCTTGTGTGTACCCCACCATATTGCAAGTGTAGCTTTTAAAGCAATGTCTAATGCTGGTAATCTATGGTTTTCCATAACCTCTACCTCAAACTTCATTAAAAATTCTTCTAAGTCATTCAAACCATAAAAAGTAGGAGGTTCTCTTACCTCTGTACCAACCCATCTCAACGTGCGTGTCATTTTGCCACATTTCCTAGTAGATAATTCATGTAGTCGTTGTTGCCAATTTTCCAGTCCTGTGTCAGAGTCTGAAGCAGAATAACTAATTCTCCTCAAACTGAGCATGCCATCTGCAATTGCCTCTTCACATCTGCTACAATTGTAGGTGTTCCCGTTGGATTATTTGTTGAGAGACCCATGTATCGGTCTAATGCGCGGTCTCTGAATGTGATTTCCAACTGCGCAACCTTTGTATCCTCATCTGTAATCTACTTTGTTTCCCATATCTTCTCACAGATAAAAAAATTATTTTTTGGATCATCTAACCCATCCCCTCAGAACTTTGGTAACCTAATAGTTGGATCTTGTACTGCCATTGTGAAATTTGCTGAACTACCACCTTCGCGCAGTGTAGATAATTGACTGCTACTTACTGAATTGATAGTTATGCTACTGGAACCACGTCCTGTAAAAATTCTTCTACCACTAATCACTTGCTTGTTAACCGATTCTTCTTCAACTGTCTTAGCTGCACATGGGGTTGTGGGTTCCACACTAACTTAGATATGGAATGGAGAGCCTTCTTCTACATCAGACCCATGACCTATGGTTTTCCTCTCATATGTGGCGCACAAGATATTCTCAATCTACTCCATGGCATGAAAATCCTCTACCTCTTCCTCATTGCTATCCAATCCCTGTCGCTGGACTATTGCCCTCTTCTTGTTATTCATCCTATACTGGTAGGGTCATCCGCTGCACGTCACACCTACTGACCTTATGATTTCCCTGGTCTGTTCGTCATCCATCATGATGGGGTCCATTGCTTCTTTCTTTTGGCTACTCTCCAGAGCCTTCTCCATTTATCATATCCTCCTTAGTGATTCTCCCAACTCCCCCATGTGCGCAAAGTGATCTAGCTATCTGATTCCATGGTAATCATGCCTTTATCATATAATGATATTTTAATCGATGTGTAGAGTGACATAATGTACCTCCCTCTGGGTCCCTTCAAGAAATCCTTCTCTGTAGCAGTATATGACTTCGCTGCATCTACTACAAACTCAGTGATAAACCCTACAGTAATACTATCTAACCATAAATCCACTGCACGTGTGAATTTATTATTAACCCTTTCCAACCGTGCAATATTTTCAATAGTCCATTCTACTGGACTAATTCGATTAGTCGAATGGGTGTCCTTCAACCTTAATAACCACTCCTGTAATAATCTGGGAAAAAACAGAAATATGCTTCATGCAAATTAGTAAACACATACCTCTGCAGGTACTGGCACGATGTATACTTGGAACCCTTATTATCTTTATGCGCAAACTCCAACTGCTTTGTCTCTAACCATCTTTCAATCTCTTTCTTTGTAGTATTCCATGGCCTGGACATCCTTTTCTACCACTGCATCTTCTTCACCAAACCCATTCCAGGTTGTCCTTCTGAGTTCTATTCAGAAACCAAACCATTTGTTGGATGTATGGATTGGCTTGGGTTCTACCTTAGTTCTCCAACAAAACCCTTTTCACCATCGATCCTTTTGGTAAATCAGAATGGTACATTGCGCATAGAGTGCACAACACAGTCTCACCTGAGATGGTTTATGGATGACTGCAGGACGCATGTGTCTGCATTCATGGAAGGGATTGGGGGTTCTCTTCTTACTTCTATTTAGATTTAACCATGCATTCTATCATACCATTCAACATATCTACTATTTCATTCATTCATAATATTCATTATGCATACATATTTCTAGTGCGCACTATAATTTAAACCCTTCATTAATCTAACCATTTAACCATAATTGAAGAAACAACAAAAGCATTGAGACACATTTGCAACATAAGGTTTTTACCATGGTTCACCCCCCGAGGGGCTATGTCCACAAAGATCTTCTTTTTATTTCTTCTTCTTCATCAAAATGGTGTTGCACGTATTACATAAGTGAATAATGGTTAAGGGTGAGGTGGACCAATGTTGCACCAAGCTCCATTGCTTGCGACCTGACCCTCAATTACATCAACTAAATATGAGCTCCACAACTCTCAACAATACAAAGACTCAAAACTCCAAAAATAATTTCCAAAATAGACTCATCGCCCACAAAAGATGATACTACCAAGATATTCTAAGATATGGATGCTCCCTCTATCTACCTCATACATGTTATTTATAATACAAGATGGGTTTAAAACCCTTACAATATGACACCAAAAACCTAACCATAACATGGCTAGGTTTGTCCACATATGCGTCGGATATCTGAAAATCCTGCCGCGCACCGCTTCCTTTGCCCTTTGTCGCGTTGATCTTCCTTCTTCTCCGACGTGCATTGTTCCCTTTGGTCCATGCTGCCTTGATTATTGCGTTGGTCTCGATCTTTGCTCCAAAACAAAATTTTCTCCTCTCATAGGCCTGCGCCAACAATTACTATTGATAATTGGGAATCCAACCCCCTCAACATGATCCAATGATCATTATTATCAAGGACCTGAAGACCATGGATGAGGTTTGGTCCTGAACATGGTGGATAATGGTTGACTTTACTGTTTGGAAAAACCTTGTGGTTAGGGCCATCCCCATCGACCAAGTTCCTCTTCAGATTCCCTTTTTCCAAACCCAAATTCTCACTCAATGTTTCTAGTAGCGTCTCTACCTATTTTGTGATCTAGTGGTGGAATTCCTCCATTGTTTCCTTGCACCCATTCACTATATTAGAAAGTTTCTACTATTCTTGGTTGTTATTTATTCTCAACTAGAATTCAAACTACATTATAATAGGAAAAATGAAGAGAATGGTGAACTCTGGAATTTATATTCCTCCGGATTTATATTCATTGTATTAGAAAATTGATACAAAATTCCAACTAGAATAAAAAACCCAAGTGCCACATGTTAGACCTATTCTCCACATGGTTCTCACATAACATATAGGTGGAAATATTAATGGCAATAGAGGATTCCTCAACCACTACACTGCAAAGTGTAGGGGCATGGAGTGTTTATTAAATCATGCATCAATGAAGCTCTGAGGTTTTGTTGCATGTTGTAAACCTATTGTTGAAGTACCAAAGCACTCAACATGTTCACAAACTTTGTGTTGTTTGCATTCTCTGTGAGAGACATGGCTACTTATACAACCAAGTCTCCCTACACCATGTCTAACTTCCTCTGCCAAACAACTTGGTTCATGACATTTTTATGATGCAAGTGTTAAGGAGAAGTCTCTACAATTCAAGCTAAAAGATAACGTAATGTACATAAAAATGATTTTTCTCTTGATTAATTTTTTGTTGAGGACAAAGATGTTTGTCATATTTATCAAACATAAGCCCCCATGAGTCTATTTCAAGTTGTATACTTTTTGTTGCATGGCTTAAACCAAAGAAAACAAAAAAATGGGAAATGTTATTCTCTGAAGTAAAAAATATTGGAGTAGAGTTAAGGTCATCTGAATTATCACTATGTGTCATGTACCACCACATGTTCGACAACAAAGGTATTCCAAAAGAGGGGGAACACCTTCAGTAACCACTCACAAAACCAGATCAAGGATCAACACACCGATGTTTTCATGTGGTAAAACCCCTACGGGGAAACATCCACGGCCCCAACCAACGCGACCACTTGGAGCAGTTTATTAATGCAAAGAAAGAGATTACAGAGAGATTTTACAATAGAGTTTCTCACAATCGATCGTCGACAAATGACCCTCCATGCTCTTTAAATAGAGATCATGGACCAATCGGGTGTTAATCCATGAATCAATGGCCGTTAAGATCGAGGAGAGTATGAACCATCAAATCACTCTATGTCAGGAACATATCGTGACCGTCGGATTTCCTAACTTCAAATGCATACTAATGCATACTAAAGAAACACACTATAAAACACACTTTTACCTAATGACACAATAGACCATGTAGATCTTACTAACTCCTAAGTGTCTAAATATCCTAACATCCCCCCTTAAGAATAACTTGGGATAGGATTGAAGGATTTACAATAGTGACACAATAGGAAAATGAAGGAGGCATTAGAGCCTATCCCCCCTTAATGACAACTTTCTGAACTCCTAACATAGATCGAAGTTTGGAAAACTTCACTTCTGTAAGAGACTTTGTGAAAATGTCTGCAACTTGATCTTCTGTAGGGCAAAAGAGAACTTCAATAACTTGATCATGAATGAGCTTTCTGATGAAGTGCATGTGTAGCTCGATGTGTTTGATCGTGATGTTGAGCTGGGTCTTTGGCGAACTTGATAGCACTTTGATTGTCACAACAAAGGTTGGTCGGATCGCGGGTGCTAGATCCAAACTACGAAAGGATCTATCGAAGCCACATGCCTTCCTCACTTGCATTTACCATTTCTTTCGATGCACTACTTGCTTTTCTTTGAAGAAAGTCTGGCAGCATTTGTTTCTTCACAATTTAGAGTAGCCAGGTCCACGGAGCTTAAGTGAAAACTAACACAGTAAATTTGATCATCGGGGTGTGCATTAATCTGAATCAATAGAGCTCCAACCAATGAGGGAGTCCCCGAGCTGTAATGTATCTGAACTAAGCGTACCGCAACATAGGAAACATCCTTTAGCTACTTTCAATGGCTTTCATGGGGTGTTTGCATATCACCAGAACTAAGACCAACAACAAAGAGGAAGATCGGGCCGAATTTATGGAGTCGAGTATGGGGCTCAACTAGCCCGTGATACGGGGTGGCATCAAATTGAGGAGAAGTACAAGTGCTAGAAATCTTGACTCCAGACTTGAAGGGAGAAGGGGTTACAATAAATTCCATGTGGCGGCAGAAGGTCACAAAAGCATACTTAGTGGGGAAGAAAAATTCCTTCATTGGTTTGCCAAAACTTGGAGGCCAAAGGAGAATTGTGCAAAACAAAGTGCAATCATTTAGAAATTTCTTCTTAAAGACTAGTGTTCACATGGTTTAAAAGTTTTTGAGTCTACCGGTAAGGATAAGGTCATCAACATAAAGGAAAAGGATTATGAGATAGCTTCCCTACTTTCTTGGTATAGACATTAGGATCAAGGGAATGGCATCTATAGATAATCCGATGCTTAATCAAGCTATCCATTTTTTGGCATACCAAGCTGCGGGGAGCTTGCTTGAGAACCATAAAGAGATTTCTTGATGACAAACAAAGACTAAAGTCATTGGACATAGCCAAGAGGTTGTTCCATGTAGATTTCTTCTTTCAAATCTCCGTGCAAGAAATGATTTAACATCCATCTGGACCTCCCATTTATGTGAGGTAACAAAGGCAAAAACAAGGTGGAGATTCATTTTGGCTACAGGGGCAAAAGGTTTCATTATAGTCAATTCCTTCAACTTGGGAAGAATCGCTTTGGCAACTAATCAACCTTGTGTCTTTCAACATACCATGCGATCCATACTTAGTTTTGTAGAGCCATTTGCATCTAACAAGTTTTTCTTCCTTTTTGAAGGAAGTCTACAGGATCACAAGTATCGTTTTCCATAAAAGAATGATACTCTTCATTCATTCTTTGTATCCCAATTTGGATGGCCTGAAGCTTTTGAAAATGTCTTTGGATCATGATTTTGCATGGAAACTTGAGCAAAAGAGAAGAGGCTGTTGGAACTATGAACGTGTCGGCGTTGTCCCGAAGGATCACGACAAGATCACCAGCTTGCTTCTACGTGTTGAGAGCAGAGACCCATCGAGAGCGATGGAGCGATCTTGGTTCAGGTTCAAGGGCTCATCTGGAGGAAGGTGGCGGGGTGGAGTGGTTTTCATCCTCCTTGTCATCATGCGAAGGAAAACTAGATCATAGAGACTACAAAATGCTGAAGATGGCTCCACGGGCGAAGACTGTCGCCGGTGGCTCGCAGGCCAAGATTTTCATCAAATTTAACATCTCTTCACAATAATAATTTCATTACGATGTGATTGAAGAAGTTTGTAACCTTGACATCTTGAATAACCAACAAATATACACTTGTACTCTCACTTTTTAGGGTACATCAAATGCTTTCCTTTTCTTATCGGGAATGTGAGCCCATTCTATACTTGCCAAATACGTGGAAGTGACTTACATTTGGTTTTAATTTTAGTCCAAGCTTCTTCGATTATTTATATTTTTTTAAAGAGCCTTTGTGTAAGGTCACGATTGACTATGTAATTGCACAAAGAGTTTGATTTGGCTGCCCCGAATACTAGATCCCAATCCCTTAGATTGGATCATCCCATTAGCCATTTCTTTTAATGCGCGGTTCTTTCTCAGCAAACGCTTTCATTTTGTTGTGGTGTATATGGAATAATTTGTTTCATTTGGATGCCACAGTAGTCTGATGCTTGTAAAATTGTGTTCACATATTAAGCCCTAAATTATCTACTCTTAACTTTTGAATTTGATGTCCAGTTGCTTTTCTACAAGGGCCTTGTAGGCCAAAACTTATCAAAAACTTCACTCTCAAGTTTAAAGAAACCCATTACACACAGGAAAAATCATCAATGAAAGTTAAGAAATACTTATCAAAGGAAGGGAGAAGAAAGTAGACCAAAAAATCATTGTGAACAAAGGTTGTAAAATTTCGAGGCGTACCAAGAGGCATGTTTGTCAAAACTATCCCGATGATGTTTATTGAGAACACAACCGACGCACAAACACCATCTACGCATGAAACAAGAGGAAGAGACCGGTCACCATCATTTGATTACATAGTTGTTGCAATGGCGATAGTTTAGATGACCAAGCTGCTCATGCCAAGGTTTTACTTCAAGTCATCGCTTTGAGCAACAAAAATTGATGAAAAGTTGATGACCCAAAGTTGTAAAATTTGTAGTACAACGGTAATATCATCAACAATTCCGGTTACCCAAAGAACATGCTTAGGATCATTTTAGATCTTGATTACAACGGTGGTGAAAACTCTGGTTTTACCTTCACGTGAATGAATGATTTGATATATCGCGATAGAAGGTTGTAGGAAAGATTTGGAACACATAATGCATCATTTAAATGACCATTTTCTACAGGCTACATTCGGATCACACCACAACAGCTAAAGAGATCTATCATCACCAACAAATATTTTTCTTGGTGTTACATTCATTTAGAAGCCGGGAAATATGGCTTTATCCTTAACCATACAGCATTAAGATACTCCTGAATCAATAAGCCACTCATAAGGAGAAGAAGCAGTAGTAGAAGTATTGAAGGAGAAACTGGAAGCATAAAGTGCATGTCCATGAGAAGAAAGAAAGAAGAAGAATCAATGCGATGTTGTGCTGCAAAGCGGGTTGCTTCTAAAGTACGCCATCTTCTTGTGAGTTAGGATTTCCACATCATGACCGTCTTTATCACAAAAGTTTACGAAATGTCGTTAGTATTCTTTAAACTTTTATATTTTGCTCCTTTGTCACCATTAGAAACTGAAGCTTTCTGAGTGGAGTTTAGGACTTCCACTATGTTGTTTGTTGTTGTAGCGAAGATATTTGCTTCTTGGGATACTTGGGTTTTATCTTTATTCTGTCAGGCAACTAAGGCTTTGTTGGAGGTACTACAGTGTTAATTAACAAGTTGTGTGCAAAGCTTATCTTCCTCTCTAATCAAAGAAACAAGGACTCAGAGTGGGTTTTTGATAAGCTTTCCTTAGAACCTCTCTCATGGCATAAAGGTAGATACAAACGAGAATATGCTCATGGCATAAAAGGTAGATACAAACACAGAATATGCACTACCTAGCTTAGAAAGAATAAGATATATGCAACACTCTTCCTCCATTTTTATCTTACATTCTTCACATAAAATTCTGAGTGTTTTAAACTTAGATAGATAGTCTTCAAGGCAAGAAAAATCACTTGGACTCAAGGTCAGTATTTGATTTTCTAACTATTGTGCTCGAATAATATTGAGTTTACCAAACACAGATTCAATCGTGTTCCAACCTTCTTCGGGGTCATCAATTCCTTGAAGGTGGTACCTTAAATCAGCAGAGATGGACATTTCGATTAGTCCACGTGCTTCGTCATTCCTATTATCCCATTTGGCTTTCTTATCATCATCAGTGGGTGCTGTTTCCTTTCCCAAGGTAATCCGATACATGCCTTTACTTCTCAATAAATCTTCCATATGGGATTTCCATTGGAAGTAGTTGTTGCTGGTAAGCAAGACATTACTTGTAGAAGCCATATTAAATATGTAGATAATGTGGATTTAAAAACTTAAAATAATGATCTGGATGGAAAAATCTCGAAAATTTATGCGGTTTAAAAAAAAAACGGCACTGAAAACGGACTTCCGATGTGAGAGTGATGCCCTTTTAAAAAAAAAACATAAACGATAACTAAATAACCACGTGATAGTGTAAGTTACTTTATGAAGTGACCCACTTTTATAAAGAGAAGTGGGGATCACTTTTACAATGAAGTTACCTTATAACAGAAAAGTTGCATGCAAAATAAATAACTCTAAAATAAAATATAAAGCTACTTATAGTGATTCACTTTTAGACTTGAACTGAAATGCACTTTACAATTTTTAACATGAACTTTTTAAAAAAAAGTAACAAAAGAGAGACTTGAACTCAAGACCTCTTACTTAATAAAGCAAGTTTTAACCAAATGGTCTAGAAAAACATATTGTAATGTTTAGAAGGAGGATTGGGGGTGTTGTTGTGGAAGACGACCTTGGAAAGCATGCTAAAAAAAAACTCTTTTCACACAAGAAAAAAATTTCGCTTCTCGATGACAACAAGGGTTAGATATCGGTTAGCTTACCCGAAAGGTGCACTTTTTCCTATCTGTTTCTGATTTACCGAGATCACACAGGGCGCGGGGAAAAGAGAATATGCAGATCTAAAAGAGTAGCAACCCGGAAATAAAAAATACAAACCGAAATAAAATCAAAATATAACTTTGCAGGAATTTAAAAAATGCGTATTCAGGGTTTATACCTCCGGATCTGACTGTAATAGCCGTATCTTGGGCAAACAGAAACCTTTTCGAGTGAAACGAAAAGTGTTCCTGAGTGAAATGAGTGCTCCAGACGCAATGGAACAGTCCTCTCAGCCCAAAAATGTACGAAAATGCCCGAAAATAGAGATGAGAAAACTCGGCTTCATGATCTCGATCTACAACAGGAGCGGGTCTTCTAACAGACTCTGATACCATGTTCGACAACATAGGTATTCCAATAGAGGGAGAACACCTTTAGTAACCACTCACATAACCAGATCAAAGATCAACACACCGATGTTTTCACGTGGTAAAACCCCTACGGGGAAACATCCACGACCCCAGCCAATGCGACCACTTGGAGTAGTTTATTAATGCAAAGAAAAATATTACAGATAGATTTTACAATAGAGTTTATCACAATCGATCGTCAACAAATGACCCTCCATGTTATTTAAATAGACATCATGGACCAATCGGGTGTTAAGCCACAAATCAATGGCCGTTAAGATCGAGGAGAGTATGAACCGTCGGATCACTCTATGTCGGGAACATATCGTGACCGTTGGATTTCCTAACTACAAATGCATACTAAAGAAACACACTATAAAACACACTTTTGCCTAACGACACGATAGACCAAGTAGATCTTACTAACTCCTAAGTGTCTAAATATCCTAACACCACAATTCTAATTTAAGTGATTTGTTATTAAACAAAATTAATAGTCAAACATCAAGTGAATTGATTCTCAAATAAGATAATTCTAATTGCAATATCTTAACGGTTCTTATTAACACCATTAATATGAACCCCCCCTAAACTACTTCAACATTCCCATTCCTTCATTTAGAGGGTATGCTAATTTTAAAAGGAGGCAAGGGGTGCGGGGACGATTTTTATTTTTATTTATTTATTTTTAAATTAAGTCCTTGTTTCTTTTTTAATTTGTATTTTTTAAACATGTTCCCCTCGGGCTATTTTTGTTTATTCCCTCGCTTTATTTTCTAGTTTTCCCCCTTTTTGTGATTTTATTTGCAATAGTACTAATTTTTTAGGCCATGTTTTCAAAATTTTGCAATTTTAAGACTGAAAAAAAGGGTTGCTACTGGTAGCACCTTTTTTCAATTTGAGGGTTTATTTTAATTTTTTGGTTACAATAGTCTCAATTTCCAAGGCCATGTAGTTTCAAAAAAGTTACAATTTTAACCTTGAGAAAAATGGGGTGCTACTTGTAGCACACTTTTCAATTTAGGCATTGAATTTAAGATTTTTTTTGGAATGACATTGGTTGTTATTGACATGGTTTCAAGAAAGTAGCAATTTTAAGTCGAAAAAAGGGGTGCTATTGGTAGCACCCCTTTTTGATTCAGGGTTGAATTTGACATTTTTGTTTCAACGATATCGATTGTTAAGGCCATGGTTTCAAATAAGTTGCAATTTTAACCTTGAGAAAAAAAGAAAAAAAGAAAAAAAAAAGTGTGTTATTCATAATACCACTTTTTGATTAAGGGGTTGATCTTAAGGTTTTTGTTTGCAACATTACAAGGTTTTAAGGACATGGTTGTAAAAGGTTGTATTTTAACCTTGAAAAAAATGTGTAACCAATAATACCACTTTTCAATTTAGGGGTTTATTTTGGTGTTTTTGATGCAAAAAAATTAGTTTTTTGGGTTACAATTCTTGTTTTGAGATCATAGTTCTTGTCAAATAGGTAACTATGTGTTTTCTTTGCTGAGACAATTAATATTTGTATTTAAAATTTGACACGATTGCACTGTATAGAATAGTAATACAAATAGAGGAGGGCTTTTCATGGGCTAAGCATTCATAAGATGTCCAAAATTCAAAATTAATCCCTACAAACTGAGCTATTTTGACTTGTCCAAAATTATAACAAAGCGTCCCACAAGTATATATCATAAGGTACTGTACTAATAACAAAATTGTTTTTCAAAACATAATTGAACATGAAACTCTAAAATACCATGCCCACTATGGGATTCATGCATGTCTCATGTTGTTAGCTTGGGCTCCTTGTCCACAAGTTCCATTTCAGAGTCACCTGGTGCTTGTTGGATTGTTTCATCTTCTTTTCCACTTATGGAGTAGAACCAATCAACAACCTTTTATTGGAAGGTTAAGACTAAGTGCTCTAGGCAAGGCCACAGACTAGTTGATATAACATATTACAATTAGCTTCAAGCTTCTTGATTTTCCTTTTATGATGTGTCGTATCTCCAATAATAATGCATGATCATTGCTTTGAGATTAATCTAGACTAGATACTCAATTTTTCTAATGTGAAATGAATACTTGGTTATCTATTAGCAACCCATCTCATCTCCTTAAAAAGTGTTGTAGGTTTAGATCTTCACATGAGAAGCATTGATCCAGATGCTTGTGCTTTGGCAAGTTCCGATTATTCTAAGGTTCATTGCAAACAACGATTGGAGTATCACTATTCCACATAAAGTGTGTTTTGGGGCTCTAAGGCAATGCTTAAATCCTGCACAAAGCAAATACCAAAGCCATAACCGAAGCTTAATTTCCTCCACACTCCCCCTCATCTTTAATAGAGAGATTCAAAGAAGTCTCGAGATGGAGACAAGGCAGGCCCAATTCCTCCCTAGGCTTGATGCATACCAACAGAAGCCTGGATGGGTATTAGGTTAGATTAATCCCACCGCCATTCATCATGATAACACCAAAACTAATATAGAACTACTCCTCCACTATGGATTAAGTGTGCAAGGGTACCTACATTTTAATGGGCATTAATACCCATTTCTTCATCTTAAATGAAATTTGCTAGCTATTGTGTACTGTGTTACTGATTGTAACCACAAATTAACTTTTGTTAACCACTACAATAGGGGATTGGGAACAGAGCTACGAAGATGTCGAAACTACTAAGTATTTGTCTATTATTGGCTCTCATGTGTACTAACTAAGTGCAAAGCACATCCAAGTGCTTCTATTTTCTCATGTGGGATGAACAAGATGATTCTCAAATCAATAACATTTGCCTCTACCTTCACCCTCAATCATTATATGTTGACATTCTTCCACTTCGTTAGAGACAAAGTTGCACGTTGTCTTCTAAGATTATTCCAGCCAAAATAGCAATGCTGGGCTATGTGATTCAAAGTTAACATATACATCCAAAAGGTGATTCAAACAAATAGAACCTAGCAGTGGGAGGAAGATGTTGTCCATTTAGAAGAAGTTACCCATGGAAAAATGCAGAGGATGTTGTGGGAATATTAGACGCATCTAGGTGGAGAATTGTAGGCATAGACATCGACTGTAGTGATCCATCCCAATACCTTTAATTTTATGTCAGTGACTATCACGTTGTTTTGTTTTTGTTTCAAATTAAAACCCTTAACTCAAGAATAAGAAAATGCATCCACACAATAGACAACACAAAAATACAGAGAGAACCCTTAAGGTAGGGTAACACCATGAAATAATCCTTACAAAAGGAATCACTCCACAAACCATGATTTCTATAATACAATACTTAACATCCAACTTCTCAATACAATGAGACTCATGTGTATATATACTTTCTCATGAGTATACCTTGGGGTATATGCCAACTGACCCTTATTATTATATTAGTCCCTCTAACTACCTAGTGGGCCTATTTATTACCCACCAAATACCAAGTGGGCCTATTTCATGATTGTGACCACATTGCATTAATTATCTCCCTTGGGTATCTCCCTAGGTACCCCATATTGTCCTTTCTAGGTACATTACATTCCAACCCCATTCACATGTTTCGTCCTCAAAAAATGAGTGGAAGCCATATAATATGATCTACTAAGAAATGTAGTCAATTGGTACTAAGCACGAGCATCCATCCATCCCCGTGAAATTTAGAAGTGAGGTCCAACTTCTTCTTTGCCACCTTGATATTGATTTTGGTTGCTCCTTTGGTTTCATGTTGTAACGTGCTACTCTGACATCTCAATACATTTCTTTGAGCCCTCCATGTACCTCTATACTGGGTGCCTTTTTTTTCCCATGTTGATCCATAGTAAGCTTGTTGATGCTCACAACCTTGTCTCGGTGAATGCTATTTCTGAGGGTGGTGTGGGGGGCTATATATAACAACCTTAGCTATTGGTTCTTCTTTCTTTGACTCTTCAACCCATGGTTCCTTTGAGGAATGTAACTCTATAGATTCTTAGAACTTCATTTTTACGCCCTTCCTAGGGATCTCCTTTGGGTGCTTCTATAGACTTTTATGAAAATTTAGCCCTGGACTATTCATTTGATGTGTTTGTAGGCACCACAATTAGTTTCCTTGCAAGGAATTCTATGTGTACCATCTTGGGCCCTTATTGTTTAGTAAGAGAAATATCGTACAATGTGATTTTGTTTTTCATGTACCAAAGCTTCATAAACTTCTTTTGCACATTAATAATAACTGTACCCACTAAGTCCATCCAAGGATATCTAAGAATAATATCCTCATCATCCATATCTATAGCATGAAAATATGAATGCAAAGCATATTTATCCATAGTAACCTTCAAATCTTTAAAAATTTGGATAGCCTAACCCTCAACTTGTGTGCTTTATATATGTTTTTTAGGTACCTACAATCTTTTAACCAAACAACCATTGATGAAATTATGCTTGTAGCTAGGGTTTATAGAAATAACGACCTTCTCCCATTAAATACATCCATGAACTTATAATAGAAAGTTTGCACTTGGTGGTCCCATTATCCTTCTTCACAACATGATACCACCTGTCTAAAAAGATTTTTCTTCATCTAAAAGTGCCTCTATCTATTTCTTGCTAAGTCCATATGAGTCCCACCATATGACAACATCATCCATTAGATTTTTATATTAACAAATTTACCATGTGATTGGGGCTTGTTTCTTACAATCCTTTATGTATTCTTCAATACTAAGACCATCAAATTTTCTTGTAAAAGACACCATCCTTTCTATTACCCAAAAATAGAACTAGGATTTTGAAGAAATAACTTACTTTACAATGGAGCTCCTATGCGTAGCTAAGGGTTTGAGGCAACAAATTTGAAATGATAATAATTGCCTCAATAGGACTTAAAACTATATCGTATAATATGTCAAATCAACGCTGCTAAAGTGCTCTTTCACGAGGTTTTGTTTTGGCTTCAATATGAGCAACTTTTCAAAATATATATACTCTACAATATCTAGAATAAATTTGCAGTTGTAAGTTGCATAAAAAGCTCTATAATAACTCATTTTTAATCAATTATATCTTCACTTCCTAGACTCTATTTTGGAGGATGTTTTTTTTGGAATGGGTATTTTTTTGAGAGGAACTCAAATCTACAATTGGTTTCTTTAGATTCTACACAAAAATATATAGCTAAGGATCTGAGCATCGCAACCCTATCAATTCCCTTGAAAAATGCTCAAAAAGAAAATACAAATTCTTCCACTTTATTGCCTAAGAAAGAGCTCTACTATGACTAGTAGTAAAATTTTATAGATAATAGACCAAAAAACCCTTAAAAATTGAGAATATCAAAATGCATCCACATAATAGACAACACAAGAATATAGAGAAAATCCTTAAAGTAGGGTAACACCATCAAATACTCTTTTTGGAAGCAATCACTCTTACAAGCCATGATTGCTACAATATAATACTTAACTTCCAAGATCTCAATAACATTATACTTATGTGTATATATACTTTCTCATGAGTATACATTGGCGTCTATGCCAACTTACTCTATTTATTATGTTAATCTCTCTAATTACCTAGCGAGCTTATTTATTACCCACCAACTACTAAGTGGGTATATTCCATGATTATGGTTACATTACATCAACTATCCCCCTCCGGTACCTCCCTTGGTACCGCATATTATCCTCCCTAGGTACATTACAATTCCTCAGGGCATACTTTAATTCTTCATCAATGGGCACATGACCATAGTTGTTTAACTATATACAACATGAGAAAATATTATTTAATAATGACACATATTAAGCTAGTACATTAGCATAATAAATGAGATTATATTGATAAAATTACAAATCACTCTTTAATAAAAAACATCCCATATTGACCCACGATGCCCCACAAATATCCTTTGTCTGCGACTAAGCGACCCCACAAATCCCTTTCAACTCCAAAAAGATTTGACCCACACTCTCATGTGAAAATGAAATGAGGGGGACCCTCTTTTTTCACTTTATATTACAAATGAATAGAGAGGGTGATGCAAATATTACTTTTATGTCATTTAATTTTTGATTTTTTGATCTTTCTGTCAATATTTGCGTCGTTCATGCATCAACTATTTTGGTGCAAGGATGAAACACATGTTGTCTCTGCATCAACCTTGCATAATCTCTAGGTCGACTTTGTGTTGTCATTTATGATGCGAGCACAACAAACAAATCATGTCAAGGAAAATCGACATGCACCGATATAAAAACATTTTCAAAGGGTCTGAGGGCTATGACAATGCAAACCAATAATTCAAAAGCCCTATATTGTAGTAGTGATAACATAATGGCTACGCATGAAATAGTTGCACACTAGTGCACCTTATTGTTTTAAGCACACTAGAAAAAAACCTTCATTAAAACATATGGTTGCCCAAAATTTATAGTTATAGTGAACATGTACTAAAACCTCAACTATTAATGGTGGAGGTTTTGGTGTTTTTTTTTTTTTCCAAAATTGTACCCAATTTGGTAACACTAAAAATCTTAGCTAAAACCTCTAGTAATTGGTGTTTTCCTTATCGTGTGAGCATGATGACCTTTGCAACAAAAATATATGGGGACATAAAAGGAATATGTTTGGGATGATCACTTACCTTGTCTTGTCTCTTATTTGTGGATGATGTAATACTATTTGGTTTCATAACAACATGAAATAACAAATATATAAATAAATTATAGATCTATATTTCAAGCTACAATGATGGAAGCGAATGCTAACAACGACAATTCTCTTCAATGGTTTGGAGGGTGACCTAGAAAGACAATTGTACCAAATCCTTCTTTATCCTCTTATTCCATTTGAAAATGAGCTCAAATATATGAGGTTTATATAAAACCCAATGACTATAAATTTAAAGATCGACGTTGACTGTACGAGAAAATTGAAGGTAGGGTGACAAATTGGGGTTATAGGTGGCTTCTAGAGGATATAGGTTGATTCTAGTCAAATTTGTTTTGGAAGGTATCCTAGTCTACTTGTTGTCTATAACGCACATTCCCAAAGGAATGTTGGAAAAAATAAGAAGATTTTTTATATTTTATTTTTCTTTGGATTGGGAAGAGAGAGAAAAAAGGGGCACCCTTGGTTAAATGGAGAAAACTGGTTAGACCCAAATAGGTTAGAGGGATGTGACCTAAAAAATATCCATTATTTTGGGTAGACACTAGTAGAAAAAAGCCTTTGGAGAATGATGTATAATGATGGATTATAGGGAAAATTGATGACAATGAAATACTTAGTTCTTGAGTATGTAGAGGATTGATTAAGAAGGCAACTGTAGACACATAGTGGTGCATCAATGATACATAAGGCATTAGTGAGAGCTTTTCCTCTAGTTGGGAGATGGATGGCCTAGAAAGTTGGGAAAGAAGATAGAGTTAGAATTAGAGATGACTCATGGATGGTATGCTCACGCAATTATAGGCTTTCAAAATTGAAGAATGGATTAAATAATTTGGTCATCTATCATTTATTTACTAACTCATTTTTTCCTCCAAGATTATGAATGCATACATGTAATGATGAAATAGCTATAAGCTTGGACATATGCGATCTAAGTAAAGTATAACCATTGGCTTGTAAATATGTACTTTTCAATTGTAATTTAAATACCACTAGTGGTTGCAAAGGAATAATGAAAATAAAGGGGGATATGAGTCCACGAGAGGGGAAGGAAGTGGGCTTAGGAGGATAAAAGGAAATAATAATATTTTATTGTTTCCCACCCTTATTTCTAAGTTGTCAAACCTTTGTCTATAATTTTTAAATTATTCATCAACAATGGGATGAGTTGTCCCAAAAGAGAGATACTTGGGCTCCTTAAGGGCATGTGGTCTCTTCTTAACATGAAAAATATAACCTACAATTTTGGACATGCAAGCACTCTCTCATTCATTATTCACTTGGTTTTTCTATTATGTGCTTATGCTGCCATATATTGTTGCTAAGCACTGTTTCCATGAAATTATGAAAACCTAACTAGGGGCTATGGGTAATTGGTGAGAGAAAAGGAAACTCAGTTACATCTAGAAACCTTTTGTTCCTAACATTAGAGAATCCTTGGCTACTTTTCACTAGAGGGAAGGGAGGAAGCCTAAGGGATTGATTAGTAGATAAGGGGATCACATTCGTGGTGTTGTGACGGTTGAGGGGGAAGAGAGGTTGGTGGAGTGGGAATTTTATAGTTAGAAAGGTACAAAATATTACTTCCTTATCTATGAAATTTGGTAATTAGGATGAGTGTGAGATATTAGATCCAAGCCATACAATTTCTTGCTTGTGGATTCATATCCCCAACTTGGGGGTGACCTATATGATATAATGGTTACTGTTGGGTGGAGCATTCTTCGTTTGCACCTAAATGGTGGTGAATTGAAGAAAATATGTGAATTTATTCATATTGTTGTTATTAATTTATGTTATGTATTTTTATTGAGTCATTTATTGGTAATGAATAACTAGGCAACGATAATATGTTGTAATTCAAGTTTTTTTTGTAAATAAAAGTGGATCCTTGTATTAATAACATCTGTAAGATATACAATGCCAAGTGTGAGCCACCTGTTCTGCCACAAAAGGGAAACCATAACAGGTGGCTCTTAGATGCTCTGAGTTCGACACATCATCCTCTAAGATAGAATTGTTTGAACAAAGCTGCTTTAACAAAATTTTGCATCCTATTTGCATAGACAAAAATGTGTGAACAATATTCGGGTGGCCTCTACGACCAGCTATTAACAGGACTGCTATGAAAAAAACTACATAAACAATGTAGGGGAAAACTGTGTGTCCTTCTAGTCTGCTACGATAGTAAACTAAGAAATTAATCCTACAACTGAAATTAACGAAGAACAGTAACCTGGAGACTTCACTCCATTCCTGAGCCTGGTTGTCCGTGGATGTTGTAGACCGGGGTGAACCCTTGGCCGCATGTTGGGCATCGATTTCACACAGGAGCATCCGCTAGTGCGTCTAACATATTGTCCATTCTTTGGCCAATGATGCATTGAGAGTGCATCTGATCATCCTGTTTCTGCCTGATTTCAAAGATGAGTTGGAGGTGCTCCTCCATGAGGCGTTTTGAAAATTGTTGGGGATAATCCTCCTCCTTTTCCTCGCTGGCGACCTCTATGGTGTTCTCATTGGCAACCGCTGTATTTTCCTCCACTTGCTAGCTTGGGGGGAATTCCTCCTCCACCATGCAACTACCATATCCATATTATGGGTCCTGTGAATTGAGTTTTTGGGGGGCCAAGAGACTGGTGGCTAGAGGAATGCGCACGCATGAAGGTGGCGCTTCCTCCTTAACTAAGCTTAGGCCATGGAGCAAATGAGGGGTGGATGGAGGAATGTGCACGCACAAAGGTGACACTTCCTCCTTCACCGGGATGACGCCATGGAGCTGAAGATGGGTGGACAGAGGTGCCTCCTGCAACCTATGGTTGGTGTGCTGTGGGCTTGTGGAACATAATATGAGAGCCAGTTGGGAGGGGGAAAGTCGATTGCATCTAGAGAGGGTGCTGTAATAACACACGCCCCTGTTGGATTTCTCTCTTTCTCTGGGCATGCTGGGAAGAGTGTGGAGGCATTGGGTTGTGGGTAGGGAGGCAGAGAGATGGTGCTGGGAAAAGCGAGAGAAGGCATTGGTGGAATTACAGTGAAGGAGCTTATGAGGGCTGAGCAAGTGTAGCAGGAAGAGGGCATTAGATCTAACACAATTGCAAGAGTAGGTGGTGAGAGCGCCCAAGAAAAATACATAGAGGGTAGCAATGCAAAAGCCTCAGAAGAGCCTAAGAGCACTAACCAGGGAAGATGTAGAATGGAAGAATACACCAAGGTGAATGCTCATTTATTGCTACACGCCCACGAGTTGACAACCCCTCTAGTCATTGAAGCTGAGTTGACAACCATCCTAGGTCTGATACGCCTGGTCTGGCTTGCTCACACGACCATTATCCCGACCTATCTGTCCAAGCGCACTACCATGACTTTCCTCATGGTGTGAGCCATGCGGTAGTTAATGGCTGTGGGCTGGTGGACGGGGTTAATAACTCCCTTGGCTGCTTGGTTCCATGTGTCCTCAGACTCTATCCAGGTGGCACCCCATCCGTGGGATGTTGTAATTCATGTTGAATTGCATTATCGATTTTCTTAAAATTCAATATATGTGTAATGTGCATCACATTTAAAAGACAATGCATGCCATTCATGTATTTTTAGATTAAATATTAATCATGAACCGTTTGAATTGATTTTACTTGAGTTTGCATCAATGGTGTAACCGAGTTCTCAATGAGTACCCCATCTCCTAAATAGTGGTATCGAGGGGGTTGGATACATTACAATTTAGTAGATGTTGTATATCATGGATTTAACACTCTCTAATATCAAGGCTAGAAATCCGCCTTACAGTTGAACCTCCACGGAAACAAAGTAGAAGAATGAATCAATTCACTTTCACTTTTAGTGTGAATAATAGTGCTATAAGGCTAAAGGATGAATTAATACGACAAAGCTGGGTTATGAGGCTAGGGTGGAGGAAGGAGTAGGAGGAAGGAAATTGTGGTGGAAATGTTTATAGATGTTAAATAGTCCATTAACGACATTTATTTATTTACTATTATTTTTTAAATTTTTTGTTTAGATATGGTTGGCATTGTTAGATAAAACTCCGACTTGGGACCAGTGTCATAAAAGAGCCTAGTAGGGTCTAGGTATGTGCATCATGTACAAAAATAACAACAAAACGACATATCATCTATTGGTATAGTGTCCATTTTCAAGATAGGTATAAATTGAAGTTTTGAAGTTGGTATATGGCGAAGGAAATTGGATAGGGGAATCCTTTTAAAGTTGTTTTGAAGGTTGGTACACAGACAAATTTTTAAAAGAACACAACGTTTTGCCATGTTTTGTGGTATGGGCATGATAGCTTGCTTGAAATGAGATTATTTTCCAAGGAAAAGAAATTCATCCTATTCAAGTTTGCCATCAAATTAAATACCTCTATAGAGGAGGATGGCTAATGGCTACTGCTAAGGGAGAAACAACAAAACCAAGTTTAATGCTCTATGGCTACTGCTCAAAATTGCTTCAGAAATAAGGATTGCAAAATTTCAAGTATTAGGGGAATAAAAACTTATTATAGATTAGAATAAGAAAATAAAAAGATAAAGAATCCGCCAATAAACCTTATTATGGACGATAAAAGAAAATTTCTTAGAAATTCATTTCTTTCATATTTACAAGGAATTAAACAAGAAAATGGATAAAAACTCAAAAGAGGATTTATTTATGTAGAAGGGAGGGCACACTTCAAGAGGAAAAAACTCAAAAGAGGATTTATTTATGTAGGAGGGAGGGTACACTTCAAGAGGAAGAAACCATTGAAGAGGGAACTCTTCCAATAAAGATTCAACTTTTATATAAAATATCATTAATATCTAATTTTTTCAATAAATATTCAAATTTTATATAAAATATCATTAATATCTAGGTAATTTTTTTTTTTTGTCTATGCTTGAAACTCTTTCAATAAATATTCAAATTTTATATAAAATATCATTAATATCAAGGCAATGTATTTTTTTTTTATCTATGCTTGAAATTTTGTGAATGATAAGCTTTTTAAAAGTGTTAATATATGTTTTTAAGCTATGTATTTTAAAATGGGTAACATTAAAAATTTGAGTCATGAGAAGATTGTATTTTTAGACTTAAGAAGCTACTTAAGTTGTTTATAGATCTTCTTTAAGAAATAGAAATATTATACTCACTTAAGTTGTTTATACATTTTTTTTTTTTTTAAGAAATATAAATATATATTTTTTTTTAAATAAAAAAGGTGTAGTACCTGCTATAATATATTAACTCAAAACTTTGACAAAGTACACAGCTTCAAAGTTATAGTCACCAAAAAAATGCTGCCGGTAACCGGAAACCAGCATTATTGGGAGGCACCTAGCAGTTTATACAGTAATATATTCAAGAAAAAGACATCTGTCCTGCCCGTGGGAAACCCGGACAGATGCCAGTGGTCCAGAGAAACATGTAGCAATTAACACATAAAAACAAGAACCTAGAGAGCCGGGCAGCCTAGGCATCCGGTGACGTGTCTCTCCCCTCAGCATCCGTCGAAGTGTCAAAAGCCTGCATGCACACGGGGCACTTACGCTGAACTGGGGCCCCGGAGAGCGCGTCGAGGAGCAGATCTAATCGCTGTCCCATAGTGAGAGCCCTGTGTTCCAAGTCCGCGATGTGGCTGCGGAGCTCGAACACCAAGGCCAAGTGTTCATTGCTGAGGATGGGACCATGCGTTCCGCCACCCTGGACACTAGGAGGAGCATTCCTCCTATCCTCGTCTTTGCCATTGTCAGCCGTTGCCTTCTCGACTGTCACCGACTTTTCCAACTGCTCAGCCTCTGTGGCCTGTTGGTCACTTAACCATGGAATTTCTTCCACCAAGCAACCAGGAAGGTCGTCGACCATAGTCGGGGCGCTATTGTTATCCTGCCTGGTGAGCGTCTCCCTGGTGCTTGGCTTCTCATTGCATATCAGGTCCCC
>SNQJ01S0002667.1:48871-91565 GCA_010110895.2 Picea sitchensis
AAAATTATAATCAAACTGTCTGCTCCTCCTTCCTTCCATACTAGCCATGAATTCATATGCGCATGGGATGTTAATTACCGCGCGAGGGAGGAGTACCTCCTTCAACAGTCCTCTGCTATGGCCGTCCATCAACGTTAAATGTCGCGTGAGGGTGGCGGTCATCAGCATTTAACCATCGCTGAGTGCGAGTCCAGGTGGCTCATCGGCTCCTCCGCGTGTCACCCCATCCGGGGCAAGAAATATAAATATTATGCTTAAGTTGTTTATACATTTCTATTTTTTTAATAAATAAAAATATTATGCTGAAGTGTAAAATACATTTCATATATATTTTAATATGCTTGAAATATTGAATATAAGTTTTTTTAATAATCATAATAAATATTATGGTGAACAGGCTCCGGGGATTGGGAAACGTACGGACATGAGGGATTATTGTGATTTCAATGACAGATTTGCTGCCAAGTATTATAAATTGCTGTGTGAGACAGAAATGCCCAGAATACCTTCGTGGGGTAGAGAAAGAGTGCAACCTGCACCAAAAAAAGTAAAATCAATTTCGCAGGATTGGTTGTATATTAAAGGGTATACATAAGGGTGTATGGCAGCAGTGTAGCCCCTAAAGTCCCGCCAACTCATGTAACTTATAGGGTGTTCTCCCATGGATTCATAAGGCAACTAGTACAGGAAAGTAAACAGTTTGGAGAGAATAAGAAATCACATCTTACTAGCACAGCCGCTAACTCGCGGTTGGTGAACAGTGTGACGCCGAGGTGAGGATAACTGCCTGTGTGAAAAATTCGTGGTGGAGATGCGATCATTCCAAAGATCTGCAGACTACCATCGTTGTTGGCTCTACCATCGCCGTCCCTTCTCTTGATAAGCTCGAGTGTTCAAATTTCATTACAAATTCGATTGTGTCTTCCATTGAATTGGTTCTAGAGTGGTACAATTGTGTGATGTTTTCCGGTTCAAATTTGACAGAATTTTTTTATATTTTCAGCTTGTGTTGGCTTCAGTTTCGGTAAAGATTGTCGAGATAAAATAAACCATGCAAACAAACACGGTGAGGCTATGCTCACTTCTGTATTATTTAATGAAGACAGATTACATCTTTATATAGGAAAAGACTCTCCGGAGTCTGTTACATGCAAACCAAAGACAACTAGACTCTTAACTAAGAACTAACTCTTAACACGCCTACAACTGACTCTCACAATTGAAGCTTATAACTGGTGCTTATAACTGGCGCTTACAACTGGCGCTTTCTCCATTATTTCCAAGTCTCCCCCTTAATGGAGAATGGATTGACTTCTACACCTAACATCTCCCTAAATAGTTCAAACTTAATCTTTCCAAGAGGCTTAGTGAAAATATCAGCANGCCAGCTCTGTCGAAGACAGAGAAGCCACCAGCCCTGGAAGAACTCCCCAGAATACAGATAGAAGGCGGTAATTGACCCAGCTATTGACGCACCAGGAGCCTTCCTCCTTTGCTCGAGCTCCAAAGAAAAATTATAATCAAACGGTCTGCTCCTCCTTCCTTCCATACTAGCCATGAATTCATATGCGCATGGGATGTTAATTACCGCGCGAGGGAGGAGTACCTCCTTCAACAGTCCTCTGCTATGGCCGTCCATCAGCGTTAAATGTCGCGCGAGGGTGGCGGCCATCAGCATTTAACCATCGCTGAGTGCGAGTCCAGGTGGCTCATCGGCTCCTCCGCGTGTCACCCCATCCGGGGTAAACTTAGTCCATTTTATCCCACATGCATCATGGGAATTTTTCTCCTCTCACTCTCTCATATATAATTGAGGTGAAGGAGGCCCTTTAAGCATGCAATGGAGTGTGATGTAAAGCTTCTTGTGAATGAAGCGTAGCCAACATCTCTTTCTTTTTAGAGATAAGCTACCCCATTTTTCCAGTTTGTGTTCTATAGTGGTTTTCTATCTTATTCAGTAATAGAAGTTGGGTTTCACAGTATTTTTGTGTTCTCTTCTATATTTTTGTGTATTTCATTGTTATATCTCAATTATATTTCTTCTTTCATGTCGTTCTCAAAATAATTCGGATCAGCGAAGGAGGAGAGAAGGATTGGGAACAAGAGCAGGTGCCAGGAGAAGAGCTCGTGGAGCCGAGAAGAGTTCAAAATGAGCCATCTGCAGAGGAAGCGTGACAAGGTTAACTTGTGAGGGAGGTTGAGGAGCCATCAATTCCACATGATTTTTGTACAGGAGGGATGACGACTTCAAGTATTGTAGCAGACGCAGATGCAGGTGGAGTGAATGCTCCTCGTCAGGTAGCCACCCTAGGAGAGAGGGGGTGGGTGACATGCATGCTATCCAGGTGGACGTGGTTGTTGTATGTCACCCCATCCGAGGTATAAAACAAGGGAAGTTAAAAAACATAGCTACTTATAAATTATTCAATTAAACTTTGATACATCAACATATACTCACAACCCATGCTTAACCTAATGTCTAACAATTCATCAGTTTGCTCTTCATTGTATGTTAGCACTTATTAGAAGAAATCCATGGACAAGTACAAATTAATTATTTAAATATAAAGGTCACAACAAACATGAAATCTTAAGGATGCAAACATAAGTACTCACAAAGTTTGTGATCATCCCTTTTATTCCTCATCATCATGTCTTATGTGTTGAATGGGTTCCATTTTTTTCCTTTTTGCAACAGAACAATTGGAAACTAGTATTTCATGTGATAATTAAATTCAACGTACATAAAATAATAAATGAATGATGACATACCTCTTTGTTGGGATGGCTCCTCTTGCGATGCAATTATGTTCATTTGTTTTACCATCTCCTTGTACACTTTTCTAGACATCCCTAGTGGCATGTATTGGTTTTCCCCTCATTTGTCCCTTGGAATTCTTATAATATTCCTGAAAAACGAAAAAACACAATATTTTTTTTAAATCGACATGAAAGTAAATACAACAAAAAAAAAAATTTGGTAATTTTTGAAACACATTATAGTGAAACATGTTTAGTAATTATACTTTTTCAATTATTATTTTTTGTTATTGCAATTTTTTGCTATTGCAAGTCTCATTGACCATTGCTCTGTAAACGCTTCATGTAGTTTATGTATAACTTTATTCTCGGAGTCATTGGATTGATTTTGTATTATAATTGGGAAGTGTGTCTATGCGTTCTTTCTACAAAATACGTCAAAGTTTTGTAAAACAATTTGCCCCTCTTATTAACTTCTAGCACCACTCTAGATGAAATGTGGACCAAGACATCATCATTTACATACTTCATAATTTTTTCTTAGGACGACATTTTGTTCCCTCGCTATTGGTCCCTGCACCACATTAAAAAAAATGTGAAATCAAGCATTTAAAACATGTTAGGATTAAAGTTAAGAAAATCATTTTTAATAAAAAGTCAAAGAAAATTTTCATGTTGATTACCTTTTGATCCACCTAATCCCTCTCTTTGCAACATTTCCATAAATATTTTATGCTCTTTTGCACTCACATTCTGAACAATCTTATCAAAAAATTTCAAGTTTTTGCTTTGCATTACACTTCTTAACCAATACACATAAGTAATTTAAACCTATAGATAATTCAAATATAATAAGTTTTTAATAAAACTTAAAGAACTTGCCTTGTTCTCATGTTGGGATGAGCTACTATCGTGCTCACCGCAATAAGTTGTTTTCCTTGAACTTTTATCGACCACTTCTATAAAAAAAAAAAACACAAATCATCAGATATAAAAATTATGATTTTTTTCTACAAAATAAGATTTCAATGCATAGAATAAAACAATACACCAATGTGCTAATAATATGTATATGCATTGGTGCATTAATAATATGTATACGCATTGGTATATGATAACCGTGCTCTTACGAAATTGAAAACATTTTGCTAACAAATTGTTATATTCACGTGGTACCCTATAAATTAATAGAAGCACCTATGTCTAATTATTGTTTAGTATGCATTGCCGAACCCGTGAACAGATTTAAAATATGATGCTTTCGATATTAAAAAAAATATTATTTTTATTTTAAACTTAGCGGTGTTGTTGATAGGAACATGCACATTGTTGCGATATTACTGTACAAAGCACATCGTGAACCATGGAAGTGTTTTTTTTTTTAAATAAAACTAACATTGACTGGGTTTAAGATCCAATGCAATGAGTAGTCCCATTGCAACAGATACCAAACGTTACATATATAGGTAAAGAAACCCTATAAAAATCTATTGCTTAATTTTATTTTTTCATTGTGAAATATAGAGAGGGAAAGCATGAGAAACAACAAGGAAGCTAGGGCTTCTAATACCGAAGATAAGAGTGAAACCCTTTCTTTTAGAATGCACTGAAAAGTGCTTGAATCAAATAGGGAAAAGATTGAGATAATCAATAAAATGAAACCACACACATGAAATTTCTCATCTACAGATTTGTATGTGACTTACGGTGATCCCTTTCAAATTTGGCTCTTCAAAAAATCTACGCACTCCAAATTCTTTTGTGGTAAATCTCTTTTGCACAAATCTCCTCTCTAAATTTTGGAAAAAGAATGAAATAATGAATAGGGTTTTCATTTATAAACACATACAATTAAAAAAATTGAAATTCCCACTCATTGCTTCATTGTATATTTTGGTGCATTGATGATAGACACGTGCACTGCTTTTTTTTTTTTGCAACTTACTTTTTCAATGCGTTATACAATTTATAGTGCATCGGTTTGATTTTAAACTAAAAATGCATTGACAAACAATTTAATTCACTAAATACAAATACAAACATTTGTATTTAACTTTTGCGAAGGAAAAAATAGAGGTTTTGTCTTTTCTAGAATAAAAATCATTTAATGATGATTAAAAATGATTAATGGTTTTACATAATCATTTCTTTTACTTGGAATAGAGCCTCTTGAAACACACCGGGCACTTCCCCTCATTTCGAGGATGGCACACAAAGTAAACCAAATTTTTGTAGAAAGTCTAGGCTTTTTCGATAGTTTGCTCATTTAGGAGCTCAGCATGTCACTTGCGGGAATTGAACCTGGGTGGGGGGGAAACACCCCTCAGCACAAACCACTCAGGCTAAACCCAATTGACAGGTTTTACATAATTCATATTTTCACGAAGCAATATTTAATTCTCAATCTAAAGGAGTCAAATTCAAGCCAAGAATAGGTCTAATGCATATCCAAGATGTATATTTAAGATATGGTCCAACTTATATATATATATATATATAATCTATTCATCCTTTCAGGTCACATGGGGACAATGGAGGGGTGGTCAAGTCACATGGGGATGATGGAGGGGTGGTCAGTTCACATGGGATCATAGTGGGGTGGATGAGTCGGATGCATGAATTTCCAAATCCAAGCCTCAATTCTCCATGTCATTGTAATTTGACTTAAAAAAAGCTACAAATTTTTTTTTAAAATTGCAACAACTCAATGTAAGAAAGTAGTTAGAGGAAATATAGCGTTAATCACTCCTTTAGGTGTCCATCGTGGATTGCCCTTGATTCATCATTTCCATGTATTCATCCTCTCGGGTCACATGGGTACATAGTGATGGTAGACAACAATTAGTTCAACTAGGGACTGTGATGGGGTGGATGAGCTAGTTGTAGTGATTTCCAAATCCAAGACTCGGTTCTCCATGTTACAAGGCAATTTTCACATAGTTCAACTAAGCTCAAAATGCCCAATCTATTTATCCTTTCAGGTCACATGGGAAGACATGGATGACAAAGAGTATTCATGTCAAATTGGGACTTTGGTGGGGTGAAAGATTTGAATGCATGAATTTTCAAATCCAAACCTTAGTTCTCTGTGTCATTATAGTTTGACTTAAATAAATTATGAAACTTTCAATAATTTTACAACAACTCACTAAAAAACATTGTTATTGAAAATATAACTTTAATCACTACTTTACATATTAAAAGAAGAACAAGTATTTACCTATAGCAAATCATTAATAATAAAAACTAATTATATACTTGAAGATAATGTATTATACAAACCTAGAGAAACGTTCCATTACATCCAAATCGAATCAAAAGTATGTTAATCATGATAGTGATCTTTAATTTAACATGTTTGACTTTGATTTGGGTACGACTTGAAATTTTTTATCAAGTTTAAATAAGAGTAATGATAAATTGAATATTAAATGGCCTCAAATTATGGATGAGTGCTTAAAAATATTGATACATAACCTATTGCAATAATAGTTTTACACAACTAAGAGACTTTTACACTCAGGGGTTTCTATCTCATGAAAGTCACCTATAAAAAGGTTGTAGAACTTTTAAGATTTCAATTTTACCATTGTTGTAGAACTTTTTAAGATTTCAATTTTACCATTGTTGTAGAACTTTTAAGATTTCAATATTACAATACATTTTTTTTTAAATTAAGACACTCATAATGAGGGGGAGGGGATTGATGAACATATTTTCATTTGAAAAGGTAAATAGGCATTTGCAATATCAACTTTATAAACAAAGAATTTGTATTCATGAAATTGTGATTAAAGAGCATCTATTTTATTGTTTTATTTTAACCATGGGAATTGGTAACTCGTTGGAGTGATCCAGGTTAGGTCCACGATCAAACCTACTAATTGCCACTATCACCTAAGAGTATATCCAATAACTTGCAAGCTAGATATACCAATAACTTGTGACTTAGCAAGGGTTGCATCTCGAGGCACATTGAAGTGGACCTCTATCTTGGGGTCGTCTATCCTTCTAGCTTTGTCACAACATGTCAACATGTCACTCATGGAAATTGAACCCAAGTGGAGAGGATAACGAACATGCTACCCAAACACCCAAGCTAAACCTATGTGGTTTTCTTGAAATTGAGGGACAAAGGGGTGGGTTTTGGTCCACTTATGTGTGCATGGGTCGTAATACCATTTAATATAATCTCTCTGGGTGCAACCACACGTTCGACCACTATCTATTTCATCCTTGTTATCCAGCATTCAGGTAAAAACTTGAGAGGGTACAACCCTCTCTACAATATTGGTTTTCTAATCAAAATATTTTTGGTAACAAAATTTTTATCGATAGATATTTATTTTGTCAAAATTATTCAAAATTTGTTTTTGGTCTTGTTCATCAAGTTATGAGGTGCACACTATAGTCTAAGGTGAAAATCTCATTGTACATATTACCATGTGTAATGATGATGTGAGTCATCTTAACCCCATATCTATCAAACACCTAAAATGATGAAATCTCGCATGTTAAAAACCTTTTTGGAAGTACACAAACTTCAAGTTTGCACCTTAAAAAATTTACTTTCAAGTTTACACCTTAAGAAATTTACTTAACATTACCATTGGAGCAAAATGAGTAGAACAATATTACCACATTAACATGACACACACCTATGAAAAACTCAATCACGCATTTTAATAATAAAAAAAAACATACTTATCTAGTTTTGAACCTAAGTGTTGCACACAAACTATTAAACTATAAACAAAGAGAAAATCATGATACTATCTTCTATTGCTCCAATAAAAACTCTTAACACTTCGAGATTTTTGAAACTCTTAAAACTCTTAACATTGAAGTGGACCTCTATCTTGGGGTCGTCTATCCTTCTAGCTTTGTCACAACATGTCAACATGCCACTCATGGGAATTGAACCCAAGTGGAGAGGATAACAAACATGCTACCCAAACACCCAAGCTAAACCTATGTGGTTTTCTTGAAATTGAGGGACAAAGGGGTGGGTTTGGTCCACTTATGTGTGCATGGGTCGTAAGACCATTTAATATAATCTCTCTGGGTGCAACCACACGTTCGACCACTATCTATTTCATCCTTGTTATCCAGCATTCAGGTAAAAACTTGAGAGGGTACAACTCTCTCTACAATATTGGTTTTCTAATCAAAATATTTTTGGAAACAAAGTTTTTATCGATAGATATTTATTTTGTCAAAATTATTCAAAATTTGTTTTTGGTCTTGTTCATTAAGTTATGAGGTGCACACTATAGTCTAAGGTGAAAATCTCATTGTACATATTACCATGTGTAATGATGATGTGAGTCATCTTAACCCCATATCTACCAAACACCTAAAATGATGAAATCTCGCATGTTAAAAACCTTTTTGGAAGTACACAAACTTCAAGTTTGCACCTTAAAAAAGTTACTTTCAAGTTTACACCTTAAGAAATTTACTTAACATTACCATTGGAGAAAAATGAGTAGAACAATATTACCACATTAACATGACACACACCTATGAAAAACTCGATCACGCATTTTAATAATAAAAAAAAGCATACTTATCCAGTTTTGAACCTAAGTGTTGCACACAAACTATTAAACTATAAACAAAGAGAAAATCATGATACTATCTTCTATTGCTCCAATAAAAACTCTTAACACTTCGAGATTTTTGAAACTCTTAAAACTCTTAACATTGAAGTGGACCTCTATCTTGGGGTCGTCTATCCTTCTAGCTTTGTCACAACATGTCAACATGCCACTCATGGGAATTGAACCCAAGTGGAGAGGATAACAAACATGCTACCCAAACACCCAAGCTAAACCTATGTGGTTTTCTTGAAATTGAGGGACAAAGGGGTGGGTTTGGTCCACTTATGTGTGCATGGGTCGTAAGACCATTTAATATAATCTCTCTGGGTGCAACCACACGTTCGACCACTATCTATTTCATCCTTGTTATCCAGCATTCAGGTAAAAACTTGAGAGGGTACAACTCTCTCTACAATATTGGTTTTCTAATCAAAATATTTTTGGAAACAAAGTTTTTATCGATAGATATTTATTTTGTCAAAATTATTCAAAATTTGTTTTTGGTCTTGTTCATTAAGTTATGAGGTGCACACTATAGTCTAAGGTGAAAATCTCATTGTACATATTACCATGTGTAATGATGATGTGAGTCATCTTAACCCCATATCTACCAAACACCTAAAATGATGAAATCTCGCATGTTAAAAACCTTTTTGGAAGTACACAAACTTCAAGTTTGCACCTTAAAAAAGTTACTTTCAAGTTTACACCTTAAGAAATTTACTTAACATTACCATTGGAGAAAAATGAGTAGAACAATATTACCACATTAACATGACACACACCTATGAAAAACTCGATCACGCATTTTAATAATAAAAAAAAGCATACTTATCCAGTTTTGAACCTAAGTGTTGCACACAAACTATTAAACTATAAACAAAGAGAAAATCATGATACTATCTTCTATTGCTCCAATAAAAACTCTTAACACTTCGAGATTTTTGAAACTCTTAAAACTCTTAACATTGAAGTGGACCTCTATCTTGGGGTCGTCTATCCTTCTAGCTTTGTCACAACATGTCAACATGCCACTCATGGGAATTGAACCCAAGTGGAGAGGATAACAAACATGCTACCCAAACACCCAAGCTAAACCTATGTGGTTTTCTTGAAATTGAGGGACAAAGGGGTGGGTTTGGTCCACTTATGTGTGCATGGGTCGTAAGACCATTTAATATAATCTCTCTGGGTGCAACCACACGTTCGACCACTATCTATTTCATCCTTGTTATCCAGCATTCAGGTAAAAACTTGAGAGGGTACAACTCTCTCTACAATATTGGTTTTCTAATCAAAATATTTTTGGAAACAAAGTTTTTATCGATAGATATTTATTTTGTCAAAATTATTCAAAATTTGTTTTTGGTCTTGTTCATTAAGTTATGAGGTGCACACTATAGTCTAAGGTGAAAATCTCATTGTACATATTACCATGTGTAATGATGATGTGAGTCATCTTAACCCCATATCTACCAAACACCTAAAATGATGAAATCTCGCATGTTAAAAACCTTTTTGGAAGTACACAAACTTCAAGTTTGCACCTTAAAAAAGTTACTTTCAAGTTTACACCTTAAGAAATTTACTTAACATTACCATTGGAGAAAAATGAGTAGAACAATATTACCACATTAACATGACACACACCTATGAAAAACTCGATCACGCATTTTAATAATAAAAAAAAGCATACTTATCCAGTTTTGAACCTAAGTGTTGCACACAAACTATTAAACTATAAACAAAGAGAAAATCATGATACTATCTTCTATTGCTCCAATAAAAACTCTTAACACTTCGAGATTTTTGAATAGCACAGGTCATAGATGGTAGAATAATTAAGGTGGCATGGGTAACATATAAGGTAGTAATACTTATCTCAAACATGAAACCCTAAATATGTGAAGAATTGGATTTGAACAAAGGAGACAAAGGTGAGTAAAACAAATGGTATACTCTTGCAACTTGAAGGTAGTAATACTTATCTCAAACATGAAACCCTAAATATGTGAAGAATTGGATTTGAACAAAGGAGACAAAGGTGAGTAAAACAAATGGTATACTCTCGCAACTTGAGAGAGATGAATTGATATTTCAAGGAAAATATAATATGTGTTTGAAATTTTGTAGCTAGTATTAGCATAATAATGCTTAATCATATGTTACATTATACATGACCAATGTAATGTAATGTTAGTAGTGAGGTGGTTGAACTACCTAATTATTTCACCAATGTAATGTAATGTAATGTAATGTAATGTAATGTAATGTAATGTAATGTAATGTAATGTTAGTAGTGAGGTGGTTGAACTACCTAATTGTTTCAAGAGAACTTTTTTTAGATATAAAATCTTTTATTGAGGATTAATGAAACATTATTTCAAATGATTTTGTATATAAAAAAATGGTGGTTCATAAAGTACCCTCCATAAACACTAGCAAGATCTAAACAAAAATTAAAAAGCGAACACTATAATCGTCCCTCAACCATAGCCCTAGATTGGGCAAACATCAGACCATATCTTTATATAAATTCTAGGATTCATGAGAGGGAGCAACATTTTCCTAGACATTGAAACTAGATAATCACCCCCCTTAAATTGTTGATAGGGTGTGAGGAAGAACACAAATTGAAGGCCACATCAAGATAAACACAAGAAACCCTAATGACCTTCACAAGTAGTCGATGAGTAGGGTAAAAACTCCACCGAGAGGCATCACACGCTGACTCATTATCCCTTTGTGAGACACAACAACACCTCACATCCAAAGAGCTATAAAAAATAGGTTCATCTCACTACCAACAAAGGAAAATATAGGTTACGATATGACCATAGGAACAAAGAACATAAGAATGAAATACACCAATTGCTACATAGTAGCATGAGAGGCCAACAAACCGTGTCCACTGAGCCTTAGATAATGAAAATTCATCCATGGAACTTGTACTAGAATAAAATTGGCACAACACTATTGTAAGTAGAATTGGATATCAAAAGCCCACGGGGCTTTGGTCTAGTGGCCAGCAAACGTACTGTTAAGGCGTTTGTGCTATTACGCAGGTCACGAGTTCAAACCTCGATTTATCCGGAGGTGTTCTTGCGGGCTGTGCGATTCTCCCTAGGGGTTATAAGGTAGCCAGCAGGATTCGACCTCGTCTCACATGAGTATGATACTGCCTCCATTGTTGATTCCCCTAGCCATAAAAAAAAGAATTGGATATGAAACAAGGAATCAACACGTGTTCAATAAACCTTGAAAATGTTGGCCAACCGAGTGACTTGCCACCATTGACAAACTTGGAAGGGCTAGGTGAGGGAAGACACCTCCATTGTCAATATGAATCCATGTTGTTGCGATAAGCCAGTAATGGAATAAATAATGCAAGCCACAAATAAGAAACCCATGAACCAAGCCAAAACTAGGGTATTCTCTAGAGGCATCAATACTCCAAGTATCCTCCTTGATACAACCGCATGAATTAGATTTGTCATTATTTTAGGGTATTCATAGTTTTGGAAAAAGGAACCTAAACACTGGAGGTTAATGTGAATAGCGATTTAACCCTCAATTCATGTATATAACCTTCAATTCATGCATGGAGACGAGTATGGACTGAGCAGGGACGGAGGCAAGGACATCGGTGTCACACAGTGGAATAAAACCAACATCCTACTCTCGAGTTTACGCGTGCTACTAAAGGAACTCTATGATCGTTCAGCAACTCGAGCCTTGGGGGAAACAAAAACGATGAGCAGGTGGCTAGAATTTGATAAAGAGAATATGCTTCTACTATAATGTTTATCATGGTCCCTATCCCCCAAGCATAATGGAACATTACATTTCATCTAGGATACGGAGAATCCCACCTACACTTGTTGCCCCAATCAAGCTCAATCATGTTTACTGATGATTTTCCTATTTATTTTGGAACATTGCATATATTCTTGGAATTCTCTTTCCCCTGGAATATTGCATATATTCTTAGAATTCTCTTGCCCAAATCTTCCACTATAGTTACCTCTTGGATATGGTGCACATTCCTCATCGTGTCTTCCTTTCGAGGGATAAATTTGTACAAATGGTCTCTTTCACATCCCCAACATTTAATTAGCTACCTAACCCTTTTCCCCAAGGATTTTTCCATCTTGGATCCACTTTGAGCTGAATGGATTTGTTGATATGTAAGGATTGTTCTTGAACAAAGGAATTTTAAATCCCTTAATCCCTTATCTTGCTTATATATTTTCTTATCTCTTTGAGACTTCTTAAAATTTGCTTTTCCTTTGCTCTGGTTATACAAGTATTTGTCCTTCCTGAGTGTCTCTTCAAGAGCCTTAGGTTCATTGAACTGAATTTTGTATTTTTAGAATGCATGCAACCCACTTAGGAACCTTTGTATCTTTACCTTCTCATTTGTAATAGATTCAACATATCTTAATAACTCCAAAAACTTCTTCTCATATTCTTCCATGGTCATATTTTCCAACTTTAGTTCAAAGAATACCTACATCTTCTTGTCATAATATTGCTCATAAATACATTGTTGCTATAAATATTTTTTCAATTGCTTCCAAGAAATCTTCTTCGCATTGATTGCTTAAAATTCTTTAGCTAGTCCCACCAAACAAAAGTTTTTCCTTGTCGATTATGTATGGTAATTTTGGGTTCTAGATTAGATGAATAATTATGTAGCTAAAAGTACTTTCTTATTGCCAAGAATCAAGCTTCAACATCCTCTCACATCTTGTTTTCACCATCAAAGGTTGGTAGTTTGATCTTCCTAAGATCTCCTTGCAAATGGTTCTACTCATACCTTCTCCTTTGATGTCTGATTAGGGGCACTTTAAGGTTGCTATGTGATTCCTCATATGCATATGGCTTCATAGTTGAATGTGTTGGTGAGTAATGATTCATTTCCGTTTTGGTAGCACTTCTTTGAGTCTTTGGATCTTCCATGGTTTTCTCTTCTTGTGTGGACTCTTCCTTCTTCCTCATACCTCGAGCGTGATCCATTCTTTGTTTTCTTTTGTAATTGATATAAGCTATACATTAGCTTAGTGTTCAACTAAGTTTGATTCTCTTGGATTTTTAGTATCCTCTCATTATCATCTCCATAGCTCTATACATCCATCTCCAAGCTCCTTATAGCTTCTATCAACTCCAATGGCTCCATTATCTCTTTATGCCATTAGACTCTGTCTCTTCCGTACTGATATTCATGCTTCAAACTTCTTCTTCATGGATATAAGGTCCTTGTTCATATTACTTGTCTCCTCTCTAACAATATTCTTGAATTCTATTATTTACTTGTTCTACTATGACTCTACTAGAAGTATGCATACCAACAAAACAATTAAATACATGTCTCAATTCCAAGTTTGTAGCATTTTCTCTCAAATGTTGGTAAATATGCACTTCATTAGTTTTATCAAATTAGGATATTGCCCTCTTTCTTCTCAAGTTTTGAAGAATTATGAAGTACTTCTCCAAAATCCAAGTCATTAAAATTATTCCCCTCTTAATTATATTTCAAATGAATACAACCATACCCAATTTGGACTTCTGAGGTGGAAGTCACAGCTCTCTGGAATTTTTTTTTTTTGCTCTACTCAATGGACATGCGGTCACCATGAAGCTTAAAGGAATGGCTTCTCTATTTCAACCCCTAGTCGAATTCATTTTCTCCTCTAGGGAAATTTGACCCCATCAATTTCCAAATTCGACACCACTATGGCCAATTTAACTCTTATCCTCCTATGAAATTGGGTATTTTCACCAATTTTGCAAACTTGCCCTGATTTTTACATATAGCTAAACTTTGTATTTTTATAAATTTCCTCAACAACGTCTTCAATTAAACATTATGCCCTATCAGAAGACACCATTTGAGCATTTTAAAACCATGAATTCTAATTATGGCTCTATAATTTTTTCTTCATCATGGACATCTTATCAAACAATTATCCTACAAATTGTGTTTTTACTCAATTTGACATGGCACTGAACTCTATAATCCATGAATTACACCAATTATACTTCTTTAACATGTCCATGTACTCCACTAATATTTGAATTTGAGAATTAGAGCCAATCGTAGGCATCCACACCAAATTCTTCTTATGGAGACATTTTCTCGAACACTTCATATACAACTATAATTTCTTCATGTACAATATGGTTGTTGTCCCATGTAGCCCTAGTGTTGCAACCAAGAGCTTTGATACAACTCTATAACATACCCAATACCTTTTGTGCTCTATTGATGACATGGGGTACTTCTTGAAACCACTAAATTTCACTCTAATTTGTTTCTCTAATTCCATATTACTAATTTAATTGTTTTTACGCCTTTCCTCAATGTCTCACCAATGGTTACTTAACAGATGTAAGCACTACAATGCAAAATCATGAAAACATAATAAAACCATTAAGTGGACAATGATACCATAATTTGTAGATGCAAGCTTAAACATGGAAATATAACTCAACAAACTAGAAACTAATTCAATTCATAACATAAACCATAATTATTCAACAATTACACAAGTATGTCAATAACACTTATCTTTCTAGAAATTATCCACCAATTGGCTATAGAAGAAGAACGTTCCACCCAACCATATGCTCTTTGATGCACTTAATCTCTTTTCTGTAGAGGCCACCCCCTAAGCTGAGGCTATGAGTCCACAAGGGTGAATCTATCGATGGTTAGCTCTGATTCTCTTTGCACAACCCAATTTCTAGGTTCACAACTAAGTTTCCACCTACAAAAGTGTTAATCCGCAACCCTTTTTACCCATCAATGCACACAACCTAAGGAAGGGGATCCCCTTATCTGCTAAGCATCCCCTTAGATTATCCCTCTTACCACCCAGACGAGGGGTAACTAAGGAGATGATGTCTCGAGGCCCGCGGGTAGTAGACATAGAGTGTCAAGAGCCAGCTGGATAACACAGTCCACAGAGACCCTCTATTTCATCATGGGTTACCATCATTATCATTTGCAGCAGAGCAACATCCACCACATCGGTTGGTCTCCCTAAGGATGACAGGTCTTGCTTCATGAGGTAACAAGTTCAATCTCATGGTGAGTGTCATTTTAATATTTGAATCATGTAAGCATGTTGCAAAGAGTCCTTTCTTGATTATGGAACGTTTGCTTGGAAGTTATACCTTTTACCTAATTTCACCTTGGTGGTTGACATGATATCCTAGTATGTTGGTCACCCTTGGGAAAAGGGTTTCTATTGGGGGGTTCCCTGAAGGTTCATCATACCATTCCTCACTCATACTTACCACTTTCCACACTTATTCCCCTCCATTTCCTCATCTTTTGGGTTTTCTGGTGCATTAATCCCAAGAAGGGCTTGTACCTCATTTCATGGGAAGAAGGGGTTGAAGACCCAGAGGTGTTGTAGCTCACATCATACATAAATGTTGACCCTAAAGAACTAAGAGAAATGATTCTCTCAATGAATAAAGGACTTTTAAATAAAATAAAATGAATAAATGATGTCTCACTTGATGGGGGAATGCATTCCAATGTTCTTTAATTTCCATTGCATATAGCACTCAATGTGTTCTAAATTCAAGTGGCATTGCAGTGATCTTTTTCTTTCCATTGCACATAGCACTCAATGTTCGAACTTAATAAAAAGGAAAATAAAGGGCTTGGAAAAATGTTTCTTTGCAAATGAAGGGAACTCAAGGATGTAGCACACCCTCCATAAAGGCACCCATAAATGAAACAATATGAACCCTTGATATGTCAAGAACCCCATGCCCAAAAGTGTTTCCCCAATCCACCTCATACTAATTACATGATATAGATAGGGTCTTCTTTGGAAACATTCCTTGACTTGGGGATTGGCCTACCCAATAGGGCATCGTGACACCCCTCCCATACCTAAATTAGATAAAGATTATAAGGTCTTTGAGAAATTGTTTAATTTGAAAAGGGGGGATGTAATTCATTTGTTTGTGTTGTTCTTATATTAAATGTGGCTTACTTGGCATGATTCATATGACTTGTGTACCTTTGGAGGGCGTACTTGTTTTCCTTTGCAGGACCTTGTTGGGTGAAAGCTATTCATGAGGGGACTATGCCACTTGGACTTTCATAGGGGATTGAAATCCCACAGGGTGGATGCCATGCCCCACACATGGGAGACCATTGATGATGAGCGTTGCACCTTGAGGGTGGAGGACGTTGCCTTTGGAGGCACTTGGACATCATTAGAGGATGAGATTGCACCCCTCTTCCCCTCAAACGTCCTAGGACGTTACCTTCTAGCCCTTAACATCATCATGGAGACTAGGGTTTGATGGATGATGTGGTTCCGAAGGTGGAGGCCCGTGGAATGGGACGTTTTCACATGAGATCATGGCACATGGCCTTTATAGGCTCAATGTTCCACTCATTGATGTTGGACGTCACATTCTCTAGCCCTACATCACCCTAATAGGGCATGACATCACCTTCTTTAGGGTTTTATTTCATGTATTTTTCATTTTTGCATAATGTAAGGGAAAAGAAAGGGAGTTGACCCTCTTCTAATTTGCAATTGACAATTTTATGTGTATAAATTGGTTTAGATGGCCTCATATAAATAGAGGACCATATCATTTCATTTTTTTGTCATTCATTCCTCACCATTTGTGAGAACAATTTTGAAATTTTCGTTCTATGTGGTTATCTCTCCCTTCTACACTTGTGCCACTTGCTCGGAGGATCAATTTGTGGATGATTTTGCTGATTTTGGGGATGAAATTTTTGCAATTATGTTTTTATCTCATGATATCTTGGTGAAGTAAGTGAAAATTCTGCAATTTTAACTTTGTGCTATCAATGTTCATGGTAATTTCTCTTTTTCATGCTAGACGCCTTGCTTGGTGAAACCCTAAGAGAGGAGCATAAGTGATTCCTCCTCTCACAAGGTTAATTTGTCCAAAATTTGTGAAGGAATCCTTGCTAGGGTTGGACTCCTTAAGCCCTAAACTGATGTCACTTTAAGATTTTAGCCCTGGACATTTAATTTCTTGACTTGGATGAAGTATTCAGAAGGGAGAAAAGGTTGCTAGAGCCCAAAAGTGCTTTCACTCTAGCAATCATTATCTTCAAGTCTTAAACCCTAAGGCCCTAATGCACTAGCACCTTAGAGTTTAAGCCCTACCTCTTAATCTTTGTTATCTCAATCTTCAAGCATTATTGTGTAGTCTTGTTATAACAAATCCATAGCCCTTAAAGGCACTAATCTACAACTCTCTTGTGGTGAAATTGATTAACAAACACTCTCTTTAAATTTTGTCAAGATTTCTATTAATTTTGCTAACACTAACACTCACTAACTCACCAATAAACTTGTCGTTGTTGCAAAATTTTGCTACAACCGTCTTAATACACTCTTATTTGCTACATGCATTCTTGTAAAGGTGATTTAACTTGCTCAGAATTTCTCTTAAGCAATTGGATAATGTTCTATGAGATGCATGATTAATTTTCTTGGTCTATTGTTCAAATTCTAAGCTCTTTTTATTGTTGTTGTTACAAAATTGTTGTACTACTGCAAATTTATATCAGCCATTGCAATTTTCATTGTCTAGTGTCTTCAAGGGATATTTATTGCAAGTTTGAGCTTGGAAATCATCGTATATTTGCTATAAATTGTTCTTGTTCTCGGTAGGTATTCAAACAACTTCATACTCTTTTATTCCCTTGACCTAGACTTTCCTTTAGGTGATAAAGAGAGGGGGAAATAGTCTTGGCAATAATACTTGCTACTTTGAACCCTTGAGGTCATCGGGGAAGCCTCCCCTATGGTGGACCTCTTCCATCACTAAAACGTGGGAAGTTCTTACTAAAGTGACAATGGTAGGATATTTTGTAGTTACGCAAGATTTGGGGATATTGTGTTGGGCTTTGCACAACTACAAATCCCACAATAACATTTTGGCATTGTTGTCAGGGAGGATTGAGTCATTCTCCTCAATGTTAATATTTTGGTAAACTTTCCCCGAATCCCTTACCTCTAAAGTTTACCTGGCGACACCACTGAGGGTGCTTCCCTCACCTTCCTTTGATGATCCAAGGGTGATCATCTAGTGACTCCACTGATATATTCCAATGTGTCATCCTACTCTCAAATTTGTGATATTGTAGACTCCCAACTGATGGAATCATGGCATTGTTGGATATTCATAAGTTGTACCCATACATTGTTATTGATAACCTTCCTAGGTGCCCGAATAATGCTCTCCTAGAATGGTATGAGGGTTTTCTGAAATACGAAAATGATTCATCCTTAGTCGTCACATACATTGCAAAAATTATAAAGCACACAAAAAGACTAAAGGTGAAACACAAAGATGTGCAGATATTGTTGTTTTTGGTCAACATACCTTTTGAGATACAACTATGCCTTACAAGGAATCTCAAACCAAAAAGTGTATCTTCCTTCAGAGATCTCGCTACAAAATTTATTGAATATTGGGGTCCAAGAGGTTAAACACTTGAAGACGCCTTCCAAAAGCTCAAGGAAGACCTTCGAAAAAGGGGATCCTCCAAGGAAGATAAAGAAATCTGTGAAGAGCAAAGCAAAGACTTCTCCCAAAGGTTGAAATAAAGCGTCTGAAAGGTCAAGGAAATATGCAAGCAACTGGTTCATCTATGCAAGGATGTATTCTTCCTAATTGGGCTATGTGCGCTAATATGAAAAGAACATGACTGCAAATTGAATAAATATGAATGATGTCCCAAAGTTTCAGCAAAGGAAGAGTTCGCTAAGGCAGATTTTAGAGTGAATATCTTGTGTGCCAACATATTAGAGAAGTATGACCACCCTTGGGACTTATCCAAGACATTGGAGTTGAAGGTGGAGGGAGAATAATGGGATGATTCAGAAGATGTGGATCTTGATGAGGCTCCCCTCCCCCCCAAACAAACAAGCAAGTGATGAAGAGTTTAATAATGAAGAACTTCCATGTCTTGAGCATACCTTGGTTAAAGGAGGTTGCACATCTCCAAGGAAAGAACCCAAGGAAGAAGCTTATGAAGAGGGTTTCCAACCCCTTGAAGAGGAGCAAGAATTACCTCATGATTCTGTTGAAGACAACAAATACTTGATTGAAAAACGAGAGCCTAAAGAGGTGAATCATGAGGAATATTACTGAGAAGAACATGAGTTCTCTTGTGAACATGTCGAAGAAGAACACTTTGATGAAACACACCATGTTGAAGACATGATCCTTGAAGAGGCTCCTCATGAAGACAAAACCTTGGTATTTGGTCCTCCACTTGAGGAAGTCATCCAAGCCTCCATTCTTCCTTCACAAGAAGAAAAGAACATGGTAAGTTATACTTCTTTGCAAGACTTTGATGATGTTCTGTTCTGTGATTCAAAAAGTGAAGAAGTATTAGAGGAACCCTTGGATGCACTAGACCCTTCATGTTAAAATGAAAGTGATGATGTGATTGAGAATATTGATGCATTTGTACATGTTGGGAGATGTAAATTGGATGTAATTTTTCATCGTGAAGATCCCATTTATGACATTGAAGGTCATTTTCAATTGTTGCCTTTACAACAACCGTGTGTGATTGTTATTGATTCAAAATCTTGGCAACATGAAGACGACATGATTAAAGATTTGTTCCAACAACCCAGGAATGACTTAATGCAACATTCTCATGATGATTCCTAGTCATACCCTAGGGGGTTTGATACATGTTCTTTGAGCACTTGGATTTACTCTACAAAGAAAATTTTCAATCACTAATGTGCTCCAATTTTGATGAAGGTAAGGACATGATTTTCCCAAGGAAGGATTTTTGTGACAAAACTTTATAGTCTTATCTCTTTTCACCTTGTTACTCTGTCATAGATATGGTTTGGGGTTTTCCTCATGATAGTCACTTTCCTATAGGACAAAAAAAAATTCGACCTATGGTTTGTCCTAAGGGTTTTCAATTTCACACACATGGAAAACAGACCTCAGGTTGGCAACAAATTTTTTTCTCTAAGCATGGTTTGATCCCCTGCCCTTCTCCCCTTTCTTCCATGGGAAATCTTAGAGTTTTCCTTAGGTTCCTTCTCATTCCTTCACGATCTTCGAGCGTTGGCTTGGTAGCTAAGGATGAGGATATACCTTTTTTGGATTCTTTCGGCCTTGTCCTAGGATGGATAGGGCAAGGTTGTGGTCATAAATCTTTACATGATTTTGTCCCCCCCGCCTCTGTAAGTTAGATTTTATGATTATGTGTGATATAATGACTACTCCAACTTGTGTTCTCGTTGTGCTTGATTTATCTTTATTCTGGTTTATAATGAAGCACGTGGGTAGATGTTTCGGTACAATTCTAGGATGGTTTTATTTGTTATATGATTATACCTAGTATTTCAACTAGCATAGATTATAGTAGATAGGTTAGGCATTTGCACTTTTTATTGCATTTATATATGTTGCATCTTGCATATCATGCTAGTATAGTTTGCATTTTGCTTGGATTTGCATACATATTTATGATGTATACATTGTATTTCCCGCATCCTTGCATCTTGTTATGTTACTCATATTAATATGTTAGAATAAAAATATAAAAAAATAATCATTTTCAAATTTTTCTCTACATTTTGGTAGTTATTATTTTTGCCATATGAACAGGGGGTGAGTTACACCACCCCTTCTAATTTCAAAAAATTGTTGGAGTTTGTGTAGGCACATTTCATACTAGGAGGTGTTGAGGCTCTCATGCGTTCTTTGACAAGCACATGTCCCCATGTAGGAGCTAGATGTTACCCCCTAACCTAGGGGTAACTAAGGAGATGATGTCTCGAGGCCTGCAGTTTGCAGACATGGAGTGTCGAGAGTCAGATGGATAACGCAGCCATCTCCTACATGAGAACTGCATCACCCTTGACGTCTCTTCTGTGTGGCTGAATAATTTGGCCTCTGCTTGACCTGGAAATGAATGGATTCTCTTCTGGAAGTCCTCCTATGTCTCCCTGCAAAATGCTCCTCTCACAAACCCTAGATCGATGCTCCTCTAATCGATCTCTCAAATGCTCAATGTGCCCCTCTATTCAAGTCGATTTCTCCTTATACCAAGTTGAGCAAGTGAAAACCCTAATCTCATAAGGATGGAGGGTTGAGATCAACTCTCCCTCACTCATTGAGATGGATGGTATAGATAAAAAGATCCATCACTTAAATTATTTTCACTTTAACCTTAGAAAAGGTGCTCAATAAGTCAATAGGAGAATATAACACATCAACAGTCCTTTTCCCTAAGTTAAACTTTGGGAAAAAATATTTAATCAACCTGACTAATGTTTCATTACCCCCCACCATGCTGGGACATTGAAATGTGTGGAAGACCTTCCTTGCTACATTCTCAACACTCCCTCTTAGCGAGGAAGAGATTTTGCCTCAACCCCATATGATCTCTGAACTTCATGAACTTTTGTTTGCTTAATGCCTTGGTGAAAATATCTGCCATTTGCTCATCAGTTTGTATGTAGTCAAGTCTCATGGTTCCTCTCTATATACAATCCCGAATGAAGTGATACCCAATGTCGATATGCTTTCTATGATCATGAAACACCGGATTCTCAGAGAGCTTGATGCAACTCTGATTGTCACAGTGAATCACTGTAGCCTCTAGCTCATGCTCAAACAATCCCAAGAGTATCTTCCTCAACCATAATGTCTTACATGTTGCTAAACTAGAAGCCATGTACTCCGCCTCAACAGAGCTTAATGCCACTAATATTTGCTTCCCACTGAACTAGGAAATGATGTCGATCCAATGCTAAAACAACATCCTGAAGTACTATTCTTGTCCTCTGCACATCTAGCCCACTCAACATCTGTAAATCTTGTTAACCTCACTCCACCATTGCGCTCATGCAACAACCCCTACTCCATTGTAACTCGGAGGTAGTGAAGCACATGCTTCGCAACAATACATTGTACTCTCTGAGGGTCCAGCATGAAATGACTCAAGGAGTTTACTATAAATTTGATATTTGGTTGAGTGTTGACCAGATACATGAGAGATCCAATCAACTAACGATAGACAGTGGGGTCTATTGTCTTTGAATATGATGGTCCAATCTTCCTCTAGTTTGTGACTAGAGGTGTAGACATGGGCCTGCAGTCCATCATCCTGAACCTGCACAATATTTCTAAAACATACTTTCCCTGTCCTAGGAAGAAGCACCCATTTGTCTGCCAGAACTCTAGACCAAGGAAGCAATGCATCAACCCAAGGTCTCTCTGTCAGATTTTCTTAATTTTCAGAGCAATAGATTTAGTGTTCTTAGATCTTATTTTACATTAACAATTATACCATGTACTGAAATATGAGTAGCATAAACAAGTACAAGAAGACATAAGATTTTATCCTAGGAAAACCCCAAATGGGGGAAAAACCCAACCAACCTTTCTTAGATAGATTTCGTCCAAAATAATCCAACCATAAACCAACTCTTAAGAGAAAACAGACAATGAAGAAACCATAGCACAAGGATAGCACACAAAATAGAGCTAGCATACCAAGTAGCTGCAACAACAACACCATACAAAGATATCACACCTCTTCTCAAGGAGAACGCACAAGATAGAAACTGCCACCAAGAATAACCAAGAATCTCTAAGAGTTGTAGTGTTGCGTTTTCAGTCCTTGCTTCAGACTAGTGTCTTCTTCTTGAGTGAGAGATGAGTGAGTGAGTGTGTACAAATGAGCAAGGTGTCACCTTATTTATAGTCTTCAGGTCACTTTAGTTGGGGTCGATTTCTTCTCTGGGAAATCCTATTTCCCTTTTATCTTTTCGTGTGAATCGACTTCTCTTTCTGAAGGTTCCAACTTCACTTTATTCTTTTTCGAAGGGTCGACTTATCTTCTAGGGTTTTCTTCCACAGTTCAATGGCCTTCCTTTGACTTATGGAATCTTCTCTTCTTCTAAGAAAGGTTGTCTAGGAGGAAAGTACCTCTCGCATCTACCAAAACATCAACACTCCCTCTTAGCTAGAGAGGTATCTTTCCACGATGTTTTCTTCTAGTAGTCCATTGACTACCCTGCAATCATCTAGTAGCCCCACAGCTACCACCATGCCATCAGTATCTCCATCCCGTGCTATAGTCTCTACGACTATGTTGCAATCAACTAGTAGCAGCTATTACCATGCAATCCAATAGTCTCCACGACTACGTAGCACACAACTACTAGCATGTTGTCCAGTAGCACATAGCTACTGCCATAGTCCTCACGAATATGTAGAAATCAACTAGTAGCACACAACTACTAGCATGGTGTCTAGTAGCACACAACTATTTCCATAGTCCTTATGACTATGTAGCAATCAACTAGTATCACACAACTACTAGCATGTTGTCCAGTAGCACACAACTTACTGCCATAGTCCTCACAACTATGTAACAATCAACTAGTAGCACACAACTACTAGCATGATGTCCAGTAGCACACAACTAATGCCATAGTCCTCACGATTATGTAGCAATCAACTAGTAGTACACACATACTAGCATGTTGTCCTATAACACACAACTACTTCCATAGTCCTCACGACTATGTAGCAATCAAATAGTAGCACACAACAAGTAACATGATGTCCAGTAGTACACAACTACTACCATAGTCTCCACAACTATAATGTGATGTTTCTCGTCTCCCAATAGTCTTATTCACACCCAATCCATCGGGCAAGACTACGACCATATCCCCACGGCTATGCCATGGTCCAAGACCATGCTACAAGTCTTATTCACACCTAGCAACCTCATGGTGTAGGCAATACTTATACTAGGCTACATATTACTCCCCCAGTCACCTCACATGACTGATCTGAGAAACCCTTGGCCAAAGGGGAAGCCTGCTGGACGAGAAACATCACACCTCCCTCTCAATGAGGGTGGACATTTTGCATCATGCAAATCTTGTCTTTGAAGTACTCATACTTCACTCTAGACAGAGGCTTGGTGAGAATGTATGTTATCTGCTCATCTATGGATATGTATTAGAGCTCCATTTCTCCTCTTTGCACCATGTCTCAGATGTAATGGTATTTGATCTCTATATGCTTTGACTTGTCCTGGAAGACTGGATTTTCTAAAATCTTCACACAACTTTGATTATCACAATATATCAAAGTTGGCTCCAACTCTATATCAAATAATCCTGCAAGCAGCTTCCGAATCCACACTAATTCACGACTTGAAACACTGACTACAATATACTCCACCTCTGTTGCACTAAGTGCCACTGACGTTTGTTTTATGCTCAACCATGAGATCATACCTGATCCCAAACTAAAGCAACATCTTGATGTGATTTTCCAGTCCATTGCACTCCTTTCCTAGTCAGAGTTTGTATAACCTTGCAGCTTCACTTCACCATCCAAGACATATCTAAGTCCATATCCAACCGTACCATGCAAGTACCTCAATGCATGCTTTGCTTCTATCCAATGTACATGTCTATGCTCAACCATGTACTGACTCGAGGTGTTCACTGCAAAGCATATGTTCGGCCTGGTGTTGACCAAGTACATCAAGGATCTGATCAACTATTTGCACATCGTGGGATCCACCAAATCTAAAGATGAATCACTCAAGAGCTTCAGATTTGTAACCATAGGTGTGGCCATGGACTTACAGTTCATCATCTAGAATCTCTGCAAGATCTCAATTGTATATTTTCCATGGCTAAGGAAAATCTCATTTGGTCTCTGCCACACCTCCAATCCCAAGAAATAGTGCATCAGACCTAGATCCTTCATTTCGAACTCTGAAGTGAGCTCCCTCTTGCACCCAACTATGAGCTTCTCGTCCCCTGTGAGGAACAAGTCATCCACATATAGGACCAAAATCAATGGGCAACCATCTTCAACCTTGTATTAAAGGTTGGGATATGCATCACTCTTGGTAAAATCCAATCTCATCAGATAAATGTCTATCCTGGCATACCATGCCATGGGTGCTTGCTTAATCCCGTACAAAGCTTTCTTCAATTTGTAGACATCAGACTCCTTCCCATGGATCACAAAACCTTTTGGCTACTCTATGTACACTTCTTCTTCAATTACACCATTCAAGAACATAGTCTTGACATCCATCGGGTGTAACTTCCATCCCATCACATCAACAATAGCGATAATAGATCTGATAGAAGTGTACTTTACTACTGGAGAAAATGTCTCAACATAATATTCTCCCTCTTTATAGGAGAAACCTCTAGCCACAAATCTCGCTTTGTACTTATCTATGTTGTCATCTGCAACATGCTTGATCTTGTAGATCCACTTGGAAGTCAATACTGACTTCCCATTTGGTCTCAAAACTACTTCCCACACATCATTCTTCATGATGGACTAGTACTCCTCCATCATGGCATCCTTCCACACTTGCTTCTTAGCAACTTCCTCCAAAGTGGAAGGTTCTAAATCAATGTTTTTACTCATCAGTGCCACATAGATGGAAAACTTGTGTGGTCTCTTGATCTTTCTAAAGGATCCTCTAGGAGCTGCATGTCCTTCATCTTCCTGCAAAGTGTTCCAGAGCCAAGCTGGTCTCTTCCTGGTAATTGTAGCTTCTTTGGGTGGATCTACATGTCTCTCTGGCTCTACTATCTCATTCTGATCTTCTAGAATAAGTTCTTCTGGAGTAGAGTCAACCATTACTACATCTCTTGGAGCCTCTTTCTCCTCTGTCCTCATCCATGTGAGACTCTCTAGACTTTCTGAAGGCTTCATCTTCATCAAATGTCACATCCCAACTTATTTCAAACTGTCTTTGTCTGAGGATGTATATTTTATAAGCCTTTGAAGTCTCATTGTATCCAACGAATATGCCCTTCTTTCTTGAAGGCTCCAACTTCATTCTCTTTTCCTTGGGAACATGTATGTACACCAGACAAACAAATATTCTCAAGTGGCTGACTTTTGGATTCTTTTTGGTGAATACTTCTTCTGGTGTCTTGTTCCCCAATATCTTGTGAGGACTTCTATTTTGGACATACACGACTATACTGGATGCTTCTACCCATAGGTGCATGGGTAAGTTCTGGTCATGGATCATCGTTTTAGTTGCTTCTACAATTGATCTGTTCTTTCTCTTTGCAACCCCATTATACAAGGGGTTGTAGGGAGTTGTTAGCTATCTCTTAATTCTTGCTTCTTTGCAAAAGTCTTTATACTCATTTGAGGTATATTCACCTCCATTATCTGACCTCAAGATCTTAATCTTGCTTCTAGAGAGATTCTCTAAATAAAGCCTTGAATTCTTGAAACTTACTGAAAACTTCATCTTTTTTTTTCAAGAAATAGATCCATGTCTTACGTGAGTAATCGTCTATGAAAATGACATAGTATACAAATTTAACTAGAGATGGTACCATCATCTATTCACATACATCTGAATGTATGATTTCCAAGATTCCTTTGGATTTGTTTTCATTGCTTGAGAAACTTCCCTTTGCATTCTTGCCAAGTGTGCATCATTTGCATACTTCATCTCGTTCTACTTGCATATTTGGTAGACTTGTAACCATCTTGCTCAAAAATGGTAATGCTCTATAATTTAGGTGAGAAAGTCTTTGGTTCTATAGCTCACTAGAGCTAATATTGTTATGTACAAGGGCTTGTTCTTGGTGTACTTTCAATTTGTACAATCCTCCCTCTCGGACAGCAATCACGGTAGCATAATCTATGCTTGAATTCTTGGCCATAGAATAACTTGTCCATCCACAAAGGCTACCCTGAAACCTTTATCTTCTAAAACATAAATAGAAAGAAGATTCTTCTTTAAGCCTTGTACAAGAAACACATCTTTAATTGAGATAAATTTACTTGAATCAAGTTGGTGGGAGGATTCTCCTACTCCTTTGATTGTGTGCCTGGTATCATCCCCAAGCTCCACCTAAAGGGATGAATTCTTCTCTGTCAATTTTGTAAGGGAACTTCTGAAACTAGTCATGTGCTTGGAAGCACCACTATCCACAAGCCAATTATCACTTCCTTGAGTGATAGTGCCAGTGAGCGCTGAAATAAATACGTATTCTTCATCCTTTGAATCATCTGCCTTCTTTTGAGATGTGGGATCTTATGTATCTGTTGCATGTGCATTATGTTTCCTCTTCCCTTTCCCATGAGGACATTGAAAGGAATAATGTCTCAACTTCTTGCAATTGTAACATCTAATTTTTGATATATCCTTATTATGGTGTGGTTTTCTAGTTTTATTCAGACTGGTACTTCTTCTTTATTTCATTTTCTTCACATGAACAACAAGAGCTTGGTTTTCTTCATCATTTGTCTTATGTGATTTGGATACCAATCTAGATTCTTCTTGGGTACAATTTGTCAACAATTTGTCAAACTTGGGCAGTTTACTTCTTGCACAAATTCCTTGAACAAATGGGTCCCAAGAAGATGGAAAACCATTGAGTGTAGTATTCATAAGCTCTGCATCATCCACCGAGTCTCCAAAAGCTGCGAGTTATTCCTTGATTTGTGAAATTCTCATGAAGTAGTTGGAGACTGTTTCTGACTTGTTCATCATCACGTTTCTGAGTTGATGCCTTAGGGTTAGCTTCCTGTTGGTGTTCTTGATTTCATATAGTATAGTTAAGGCATCAAACATCTCCTTTGGTGTCTTCAATTCTGATACATTGGGTAACAAGTGATCTTTGATTGAATCTATCAAGATCCTTTTGGCCATGATACCATTCCTCTTAAACTTTGCCTTGGCGTTTGCTTCTTCTAGTTTTGGGAGAACTTGCTTGACATGATCCAACAACTCATTCTCTTCTAAAATGAGGAGTACCCTATGCTTCAATGATTTGAAGTTATCTGCTCCATCCAGTCTATCCTCAACTCTCATAATGGTAATTATTTTCGTTGGTAGAAACCCTAGGACTGAAAAAATCCAAAATTTCAAACTTATCCAAACTACAATCAGAGTGTTGGAGTGAGTGCGCTAGGGTTGAGCGAGTTGCTCTGAAGTGGGATTAGTCCCAACGACTTGGAACAAGGGTTCAATGATCTTGACAAAAGGATTGTGCTGCTACAAATCTCAAGATCTTTCCTTCCAGTTGTTAAACTGTTTTGAAGGTAACCAACTCTAAAACCATGTTAGATTTTCTTAATTTTCAGAGGAATAGATTTACCAATGTTCTTAGATCTTATTTTACGTTAACAATTATATCATGTACTTAAAATTGAGTGGAATAAACAAGTACAATAAGACACAAGAGTTTATCTTGGGAAAACCCCAAATAGGGGAAAAACCCAACCAACCTTTTTTAGATAGATTATGTCCAAAATAATCCATCCATAAGCCAACTCTTAAGAGAAAACAGACAATGAAGAAACCCTTGCTAGCGCACAAGATAGAGCTAGCATAACAAGTAGCTACAACAACAACAACATACAGAGATAACACACCTCTTATCAAGGAGAGTGCACAAGATAGAAACCACCACCAAGAATAACCAAGAATCTCCAAGAGTTGTAGTGTTGCATCTTCCTTCCTTGCCTCAAACTAGCACCTTCTTCTTGAGTGAGATATGAGTGAGTGAGTGTGTACAAATGAGCAAGGTGTTAGCTTATTTATGTTCTTCAAGTCACTTTAGCTGGGGCCGACTTCTTCTCTGGGAAATCCTACTTCCCTTTTATCTTTTCCTGTGAGCCGACTTCTCTTTCTGGAGGTTCCAACTTCACTTTATTATTTTTCAGTGGGCCGACTTCTCTTCTAGAGTTTTCTTCCACTGTTCAATGGTCTTCCTTTGAATTATGGAATCTTCTCTTCTTCTAAGAAAGGTTGTCTAGGAGGAAAATACCTCCCGCAGCTACCAAAACATCGGCACTTTCATCTCAAACTCAACTGCAAGATTTGTCTTGCAGTCTGCTATCAACTACTCGTCCCTTGTCAGAAATAGGTCATCTACATACAACACCAGTATGAGAGGTGCCTCCCCTACAAGAAAATATAGGTTTGTATCTACCTCGCTCTGCTGGAAACCCATCTCTCTGACGTAGTTTTCAATCCTCAAGTACCAAGCCCAAGGTGCATGCTTGAGCCCATACAAGGCTCGCCTGAATCTGCAAACATGTGTCTCTTTGTCACCAACCTCAAATCCTTCTAGCTTCTCAACATATAATTCCTCCTCAACAACTCCATTGAGGAAGGCAATCTTCATGTCCATTTGGTGAACGTGTCATCCCATCTCTGCTGCTAAAGAAATAACAGTCTCGATCAATAAATATCTGGCCACCAGGGAGAAAGTCTCCTCATAGTCGACTCCCTCACGCTGTGAAAACCCCTTGGCCACTAAGCGTTCTTTGTACTTGTCCACGCTTCCATCTGTTGCATGCTTGACCTTGTAGATCAACTTGGATCCAACCACCTTCTTGTCCTCTAGCTTGGGCACCACCTCCCATACATCATTCTTCATAATGGAGGCATGTTCCTTCATCATGGTCTCCTGCCACACTCCACGCTGTGAAACCTGCTCATAAGTGGAAGGAACTGCATCAATAAACTTGGTCATGAGTGCCATGTACCCTTGTCTTTATGGTGGTTTACTTCGTCTTAAAGTTCTCTCTGGAAGCCCTGCCAGTCTAGAATCATTGACAATGGACATATACCACTTAGGTCGTGACCTAGTATCCTGTTCCTATGGAACTTCAACACATTGCTCCTCCTCCTCATTTGGCTCTTGATGAACCTGTCCAACAATTTCCCTCTGAACACCAATACCCCTAGCAGTACCATGTGTCTGACTTTGTGATCTTGTGCTCTAACTCTATGCCTCCTCAATCTTGACTCCCGAGCCATGTCCTTGCTGTTTCTGCGCTAGTAAGTCTCTAGACCTCATCAATGTACGCTCCTCCTCTAACTGTACATCCCTACACACTATGATCTTCCTGCGTGCTGGCAGAAAGATTCTCTAGGATTTGAAAGCCTCGCTATATCCAACAAGTAACCCCTTATCCATTGTGGGTTCCATCTTTGTACTCTTCTCCGAAGGGACATGACAGTAACATACGTTTCCCTAGATGCGAATATGACTCACATCTGGTTTGGTACCTATAAATACCTCCTTGGGTGTTAACTTCCCCAAAACCATGTGGGGACTTATGTTCTGTATGTATACAACACTGTGAATAGCCTCTGCCCATAAAAACAGTGGTAAACCCTCATCATGTATCATCGCCCGTGTTGCTATGAATATGGTCCTATTCTTTCTCTCGACCACTTCATTCTGCTAAGGATAGTAAGGAACTGTGAATTCCTTCTTAATCCTCGTTGTTGCGAAATAATACACAAGATCCTTGGAGTTGTACTCACCCTCATTGTCAAATCTCAAAACCCGAATCTTCTTACCAGTCTGGTTCTCTACTAGAGCTTTGAACTTTTGGAACCTATCGAAGACCTCATCCTTAGTCTTCAGGAAGTAAATATAGGTCTTCCTGGAGTATTCATCAATAATTAGAACAAAATATTTGAATCCATTCACTGACTCCACATCATCGGACCAAATACGTCTGAATGAATCAAATCCAAAAATCCTTTGGATCTGTTCTCGCTCGATGGAAATGGTCTCCGAGCATAATTTCCCATTGCACAACCCTTACAAGGGTCGTGCCTCTTTGCTGTGAACTTAGGCAACCCTATGACTACTTGTCTCAAGTGCCCCAATGCACCAAAGTGTATGCACGCCATCCTCCTGTGCCACAACTCACCCATGTCTGTGGTTGTACTAACCAATGGTCTCCCTGGCTGAAACTATAGTTTGTACACCTTCTCTTCTCAAACCCCAATCATCATGTCCATCTTCTCGCTTGACCCTGTTGGCATGATGAACACCCTTCCCTTACGGAAGGTGACCTCATACCCTTTATCCTCTAGAGTAGAGACTGAGATGAGGTTCTTTGTCAACCCCGAAACATATAGTATGTCAGCAAACCAAAGTGGTTTACTCGACTCCCTCTGAAATGAAATTGTGCCAACTAATTACACCTTGTAGCGCCTATCATCTCCGAGCTCTCTAACCAGATTCACACCTCCCTCCTGTAGCCTAGAGAAAAACTCCTTGCGCCCTATCATATGAGAAGATGCTTCGTTGTCCACAAACCAAATGTCTGAGAATGTTGTGGTAGACATACAAGCTATGAAGAAAAAATCGTCCTCGAAGCTTTTGGCAAACTCATCCACTTCTGTAGAAGCTGCTATCTGTGGTTTTCTTCTTTTTCTTTTTCGGACACTGTGAGGCAAAGTGTCCCATCTTGTGACACTGGAAGCATTTGACTTTTGAAAAGTCAATGTTCTTCTTTCCATCTTTCTTCTTCTTCGCCTTGCCCTTTCCTTTGCTTGCAAGAGACAATCCTTCTTCATCCACAATGTGTGGTGAATATGATGATCCTGACTGACCAAGTTTGATCTCCTCTTGCACAAAATCATCCCATAAGAACTACCAATCAGGGAGTTTCTCCCGAGCTAGAACTCCATGCATGAACACATCCCATGACTTCGAGAAACCATTTAATGCCACACATACCAACTCATAATCTTGAGTCTTCTCACCTATTGCTGCTATCTCATCCTTGATTTGTGTAAGCAGAGTAAGATACTCAACCACACCTTCCCCCTTAGCCATTTTGGTCCTTCTCAATCTATCATGAATCACCATCACCATGTTTTCATTTTTACTCTGGTAAAGGTCATTCAAGGCAGCCCACCTCTCCTTGACAGACTTTTTCCCTCTAAGGTGAGGGATTATGTGATCCATTACCCCATTAAGGAGTATGCTCTTAGCCTTTAGCCTCACCCTTCTTCTAGGCTACCAATAATGTTGTATCTATAGGAGTTGTAGCCTTATCATCAACATGGTCAAGGAAATCATTGACATCCAAGATCATAGTAACCCTTTCCTTCTAGGTGGCAAAGTTTTGATTACCTTGAAGCCTATCTTCCATTCTCAAGGTCATGGCCATTTTTAAAAGTGTTGTTTGTGTTCAAACCCTCATGCTACTTTACTCAAGCTCTGAAACCCTAGTGTTGTAAAAACCTTACGACTGTCTTAATTTGTGCCTAGGATCCTCACGATCCACTTAGATCTCCAAAGATCCACCTGTAATACTACTTCTTCAACAATTTGTCTCTGATACCATGTGAATTTATTTAAACCCAACAATTTAATCAATTAAATTACACTTATAATTAATTTCACTAGGTTATTTCCACAACAATTTATGATGCACAAGAGAATATTAAACCAGGAACATAAAAGTAGAAGACAACGACAATTACATCACATGTACACAAAGATTTTTGGACAATAGTCCCTATTGCCGCCTTATACACACCTGAGCTAACGTGGAAGAAACCTTCAATCCACTTGGTGTGTCCTTGGGGGCAAGTTTCGAGTCAAGGTGTTGTCACCTAATCCTCAACTCCTCCATCTAGGCCAACTCCTGGCCAAGTCAAGGGGGGTAGTCCCTATAAAACTAATCTAAGGCTCTTTTAAACTAAGAAAATCAAAAGAACTACTTCTAGGAGTTTATTGCTCAATAAAACAAAGGCATTCAACACTTAACATTCATCATTTGAGATAATAACATAAACCATTTGTCCATAAGCATGCATATATAAAGTAGGATACAACATCTGCAAGACTAAAAATATATTAGTTAGACAATTGCATGAATGAAGTAAATTGCTCACATACATAAAGATAAACCAGTTGTACCAGTTCCTTAAAAGGAGTCATGGACAATTGTTGATCAAGTGTTTTATTAAGATAAAATAAAGGTAGATTAATGAGAGAACATGTGGCCTCTTTAGAGGCTAACCCTTTGTTTGGAAACTTGCGGAGAACTTACCGAAACCCAAGAGGTCTCACCAGTAAGTTCACTAAGGGTGTCGGATGTCCAAAACGGGTGGGAAACCAGGTCCCGAGAGGGCCCGCCTTACTTCACATATTCCCCTTAGGCATTTTCCCGTGCATTGAGATTAGCTACTTTCGATATTTCCCTATTAAACTACAAACAAGGTTTATTGACTTTGCAAGACTTGAAAGAGATAAACTTTATAAATTGCTTGTAATTGAAATGAAACCTTGTGAGATACTTGAAACTTGAAAGAGCTTTGCAAGAAACTAAGAAAATTTAGAACCTGCAAAATTTATTGTTGACAATGGGAAACAAGCATTAAACTGAACATGCATAAAGATTGAAAGTAAATTTTAAACATGCATGTGAAATATGAGTGTTATGTGTGTTAGGTTTGCTTAAGATTGCATGTGTGTTTAAGATCAAAAGATTAAATTTGCACAGAAAGAAAATAAAGCCAAACCACGACACACAAATCCCCCTAATGGGGATGGAGAAACCAGGCACAAAAGGGCCCGCTTTTATTAAACATATTATAATGAGAACTAAGTTTTCTTTGATTTTCTCCTTAAAAAACTTGGATCCTTATAAGTTTTGGATCTTAAAAGTTACAAGAAAATTAGAAAAGAAAAATCTTCTTTGATGAAGTGGGAAACCTGCGGATGCTCTGCAAGTCCTGATTTCGCCAAAATCGACGGAATCTCTGCTTGTACCTGTTATTGTTGCAAGAAAACAATAAACAATTAAACCCAAAAGATGGCCAAACACACTTTGGAAGTGTCTTTGGTCAACTCAAAAAATTTGCGAAAAAAAAAGGACTAAGTTAAATTAGGCTAAAAACAAGGAAAGTAACTAAGGAGTGAGAGCTAGGTATCTAGCCTCCTTAGGGCCTTTTAGGATGATAAAAATCAGCAAACAAAGCAACTTTATATTTGCAAATTATAACCTTAGAAGCATGTAAAGATATGCCTATCACAAGCCTCCAAAATACTAGGAAATCAAAGGCTAACTTGAGACAAACTTAGGCTAGATCTAGAAAAAGGATGAGATTCTTTAAACAAACTTTACATCTAACTTTTAAAGATGCATGCAAATGAATTAGAGTAGATTTATCTTTTCTAAGATTAGCTAAGTTCTTTCATGCAACAGAAAACCAAAGAAACCAAAACCTTTTGTATAGAAATTTGAGTGAGAAAGGGGGAAGAGACAACTTGAAGCAAAGAAATTGGGCAATGGAGTCCCTTTGATGTATTAAAGAGGGGAATCCTTCTGGTTGGATGAATATGAAGGTGTTGGAATCTCAAGCTAGAGAAGGCGTTGGAAGCTCAAGCTAGAACCTTACACTCCTCCAAACTAGAGATCCTGCAAACTTGGGACAATCTTGCAAATAAACTGTTAAATACCCTACACATAAAATCTTGAAAACATGAGATTAAACCGATAACAACATGAAATCATATATTGCAATGTGCTATAACAAGATTTAGTAATACAATCAAGTTTACTAATATCTTATTAATGAACAAATAATAATTGCAAGAAAGATAAGTTTACCATACTCAACACATCACCAAAGGAGAAGATCCTCCACACATTTTCACAAAACACCGTGTAGAACTCCAAAGTCTTTATTCCTTATTCAAATAGAAAAATGATACAATGTATATACATCTTCCCACAAATTCTAACTAAAAAATGGAGAGGGGTATGCTTGCTTATATAGCAAAGAGGGTGACAACTTCAAGGGAAGTGCGCATGGGAGAGGGAGAGTTGTGCATAGGTTAAGGGGAGATGCACAAGAGTTGAGGGGAGATGAGTGGAGGGATGTGGGAGGTGTAGTGGAGTGATGTAGGGGTGTTTGGGAGTGGAGTGAGGTGAATTGAGAGTGAATGGGAGTGGAGTGAAGTGTGAGGGCGAGTTGTGAGCATTGGGATGTGCACCACTCTCCCTAAGTGCGCCACTCAAGCATGTGGGGTCGAGTCCCTTCATTGGGATCTCCTCCATGTCCATGTCACCTCAGTTGAAGTCACCTTACCCTCACTAAACTCGCCTAAGCCTTAAGTCAATTGGGGACAAAGAAAAAACATGTTTCTGACATGTTCCCCAGTTTCCCTAAAAAATAGGGATTTAATTAAATCACCCATTTTCCGTATTTTTTGAGTAAATTTCATTTTTTAGTTAAAATAATCACCTTTTTGTCTCGAAAGAAGGGAAATAGGGGTTTACATGATACTCTAGACTAGAAAAAGACCATAAATATGTTATCTGACAATGTTCGATGCCATATTTTTACATCTTATTGCTTTACAACTAAAAAAATCCATTTTTGCAGGAATTTTACTTTTTCACTAAAACATTAAAAAAAACCTATCAAACCTAGCCGCAATTTCCATATGACTCAATTAAGATTACCTAGTATGAACTCATATATATTCAGACACTAGGCATTGGTTATACCATGCCAAGGCCTAACCACCAACACATACTCCAGCTTTGGAGTCAGTCTCTTGAGTGAAAAAACTTAGAAATTATTAATCGCCCACAAAAGCAGGCAAAAATAATTAACAAGTGAAAAAACACTCTAGAGTACATGCTCGTACCTAGGTTTTAGGTGGCCAATAGCCTTTTACAATATCTCATACTCAGGTCATTGATTACAATGGTGGAAAATGTGAAAAAATGTGGTCTTTTGAAAGACCAGCTGAACTTTGAACTCTGTCATATGAGAATTGACTTCTCAATCTTTGACGGCTCATCAGGAAATCTAGCTTGTGAAAACTAGTGGATAACATAGGCTCCATATGGGGACGTGTTCTTGATCTTTTCATAGAATTGGAGAGCATGCGAGAATCCAGAATCTGTGACCTAAATCACAAATGTCTCGCCAAAAACAACATAAGCAACACATATATATGAAGACCAAGTGTAAATTGAAATTGCACAATTATTATGTAAATCCAAAATCTAATACAAAATGAATATGAACTAATATACATAAAGTATAAAAAGAACAAAGTGAACATAAATGAAAAGTAAAAATGTGGAGGAAAGGGTTAGAGATACGTTACAAAGGATGCCCCATGGCATCAAATAACATTATTGAAGAAAACTTGAAAAATTGTCTGCTCACTGGTAGTTTTGACCTTCTCATTATCCAACTGGATGAAGTAGAAAACATATGTAACGACCATGTCATGGATGAAATAAGACCTCAAATGTCTGAAAAATCCCTATCCAGGATGATTTGTTGAAGATCCTTTTCCAAGCTTTATCAACTTGGAGTTTTTCCCGGGAATAGACTGCCCAAGAAACATGTGTTTTTCTTTATTCAACCAAACTTTGAAGTTTGGTAAGCCTTGTAAATTTTTTATGAAGCTCTGCATTAGACTGTCATGGTAGAAGGCTAACCATTGCTCATAATGATATGGATTTGATCAACTGAAGCTATCTTCCAATTTCCCATTATCTGTCATTAAGTAATCTGATGGTTGACAGATTGGAACTGGAACTGGAACTCGAGTTGGAACTATCAAGGCATCTGCTTCATTGTTTATTTCAAGATCATCACAATTGTCAAATATTTTCTCTGAGGAGATGGATTCCTCGAGAGGAGGGTGGGGATATGAATTATCTAGATACTCAATCATTTCAAACTAAGAATCCTTTGTTTCCTTGTGACCAGTTAATGATTCATCTATAGGCTCTTTTGGAATTTCCAAGTGAAATTCCTTTTCTTGTTCACTATGAAGCTCTGGCTCTATAGGGTTTGAATACTTGATACAAGCTTCTGCCTCTACAAGGCGAGCCTTCATGGCATTTAACTGTTTCGCATAGATAAATTCTATGGCCTGAATGACTTCTTTAAACTTTTGATTAGAATCTGGTCAAGCATCATTCTTAACATTTGAATTGACCATGTTTATATTCAGAGACTCCTTCTCCTTCCATTTTTCCATAAAAGCATCAATCAACTCATTGTAAGTTCTAACCTGTTTATCCTTAAGTTTTGTAAACCAATCAAGATCATCATCATCAAAAGATAAGATAAACAATTTTATTCCCACATCTTCATATAAGGCATTGCAACACCATTTATTAAAGCAAAGGGAAACTTTCTTAACATGACGTCTAGCATCAATAACATTAATACTTTGAAAACAAGGCAAATTTTCGATTTCTTTTTCTAGAATCAAATGTGGATAACCACTTATTGCAGAGAAATCAATAGGTTTATAAAGATCATCCATTTCTAAACTAGACTTATTAAAAAGAAAAGTCTAACATAAATGGAATGGGACCCGAATTATTAAGGATCCTACGAGAAGCAAGTTTGGCTAACTTCCTTCAAAAACACCTTCGGGTTCAAGGATGAAGCTAAGCAAACTGTGACTTCCTCCTTGTAGAATACTTTGCCAAATTATTTTGAAGTGGAATCACCAGATGATCAAATTTATTTTAAACAAACAAGAAGCATCAATCAAAACAAAATGCAAAAAAGAAAACAAAAGTCGTGTTCCGGGAATAGAAATATTTATCCCCGGCAGTGGCGCCAAAAAATGTTGCCACCTTATACACACCTGGGCTAACGTGGAAGAAACCTTCAATCCACTTGGTGTGTCCTTGGGGGCAAGTTTCAAGTCAAGGTGTTGTCACCTAATCCTCAACTCCTCCGTCTAGGCCAACTCCTAGCAAAGCCAAGGGGGGTAGTCCCTATAAAAATAATCTAAGGCGCTTTTAAATTAAGAAAAGCAAAAGAACTACTTCTAGGAGTTTATTGCTCAATAAAACAAAGGCATTCAACACTTAACATTCATCATTTGAGATAATAACATAAACCATTTGTCCATAAGCATGCATATATCAAGTAGGATACAAGATGTGCAAGACTAAAAAAATATTAGTTAGACAATTGCATAAATGAAGTAATATGCTCACATACATAAAGATAAACCAGTTGTACCAGTGACTTAAAAGGAGTTGTGGGCAATTGTTGATCGAGTGTTTTATTAAAATAAATTAAAGGTAGATTAATGAGAGAATATGTGGCCTCTTTAGAGGTTAACTCTTTGTTTGGAAACTTACAGAGAACTTACCGAAACCCAAGAGGTCTCACCAGTAAGTTCACTAAGGGTGTCGGATGTCCAAAATGGGTGGTAAACCAAGTCCCGAGAGGGCCCACCTTACTTCACAGATTCCCCTTAGGCATTTTCTCGCGCATTGAGATTAGCTACTTCTGAGATTTCCCTATTAAACTACAAACAAGGTTTATTGACTTTGCAAGACTTGAAAGAGATAAACTTTATAAACTTCTTGTAACTTAAATGAAACCTTGTGAGATACTTGAAACTTGAAAGAACTTTGCAAGAAACTAAGAAAATTTAGAACCTGCAAAATTTATCGCTAAGAGTGGGAAACAAGCATTAAATTGAACATGCATAAAGATTGAAAGTAAATTTTAAACATGCATGTGAAATATGAGTGTTATGTGTGTTAGGCTTGCTTAAGATTGCATGTGTGTTTAAGATCAAAAGATTAAACTTGCATAGAAAGAAAATAAATCCAAACCACGACACACAAATCCCCCTAATGGGGATGGAGAAATTGGGCACAAAAGGGCCCGCTTTTATTAAACCTATTACAATGAGAACTAAGTTCTCTTTGATTTTCTCCTTCAAAACTTGGATCCTTATAAGTTTTGGATCTTAAAAGTTACAAGAAAATTACAAAAGAAAAATCTTCTTTGATGAAGTGGGAAACCCGCAGATGCTCTGCAAGTCCTCATTTTGCCAAAATTGACGGAATCTTTGCTTGTACCTTTTATTGTTGCAAGAAAACAACAAACAATTAAACCCAAAAAATGGCCAAACACACTTTGGAAGTGTCTTTGGTCAACTCAAAAAAATTGTGAAAAAAAGAAGAAGACTAAGTTAAATTAGGCTAAAAACAAGGAAAGTAACTAAGGAGTGAGAGTTAGGTAGCTAGCCTCCTCAGGGTATTTTAGGCTGATAAAAATCAGCAAACAAAGCAACTTTATATTTGCAAATTTATAACTTTAGAAGCATGTAAAGATTTGCCTATCACTAGGCTCCAAAATACTAGGAAATCAAAGGCTAACTTGAGACAAACTTAGGCTAGATCTAGAAAAAGGATGAGATTCTTTAAACAAACTTTACATCTAACTTTTAAAGATGCATGCAAATGAATTAGAGCAGGTTTATCTTTTCTAAGATTAACTAGGTTCTTGCATGCAATAGAAAACCAAAGAAACCAAAACTTTTTGTATAGAAATTTGAGTGAGAAAGGGGGAAGAGACAACTTGAAGCAAATAACTTGGGAAATGGAGTCCCTTTGATGTATTGAAGAGGGGAATCCTTCCGGTTGGATGAATCTGAAAGTGTTGGAAGCTCAAGCTGGAACCTTCCACTCCTCCAAACTAGAGATCCTACAAACTTGGGACAATCTTGCAAAGAAACTGTTAAATACCCTACACATAAAATCTTGAAAACATGAGATTAAATCGATAATAGCATGAAATCATAGATTGCAATGTGCTATAACAAGATTTAGTAATACAAACAAGTTTACTAATATCTTATTAATGAACAAATAATAATTGCAAGAAAGATAAGTTTACCATACTCAACACATCACCAAAGGAGAAGATCCTCCACACATTTGCACAAAACACTGTGTAGAACTCCAAAGCCTTTATTCCTTATTCAAATAGAAAAATGATACAATGTATATACGTCTTCCCACAAATTCTAACTAACAAATAGAGAGGGGTATGCTTGCTTATATAACAAAGAGGCTGACAACTTTAAGGGAAGTGCGCATGGGAGAGGGAGAGTTGTGCATAGGTTAAGGGGAGATGCACAAGAGTTGAGGGGAGATGAGTGGAGGTATGTGGGAGGTGTAGTGGAGTGATGTAGGGGTGTGTGGGAGTGGAGTGAGGTGTAGTGGGAGTGAGTGGGAGTGGAGTGAAGTGTGAGGGCGAGTTGTGAACATTGGGATGTGCGCCACTCTCCCTAAGTGCGCCACTCAAGCATGTGGGGTTGAGTCCCTTCATTGGGATCTCCTCCACGTCCATGTCACCTCAGCTGAAGTCGCCTTACCCTTTACTAAACTTTCCTAAGCCTTCAGTCGATTGGGGACAAAGAAAAAATATGTTTCTGACATGTTCCCCAGTTTCCCTAAAAAATAGGGATTTAATTAAAATACCCATTTTCCGTATTTTTTGAGTAAATTTCACTTTTTAGTGAAAATAATCAACTTTTTGTCTCGAAAGAAGGGAAATAAGGGTTTACATGATACTCTGGACTGAAAAACAACCATAAATATGGCATCTAACAATATTCGATGCCATATTTTTACAACTTATTGCTTTACAACTAAAAAATTTCATTTTTGCGGGAATTTTACTTTTTCACTAAAATATTAAAAAAAAACCTATCAAACTTAGCTGAAATTTCCATATGACTCAATTAAGATGACCTAGTATGAACTCATATACATTAAGACACTAGGCATTGGTTATACCATTTCAAGGCCTAACCACCAGCACATACTCCAGCTTTGGAGTCAGTCTCTTGAGTGAAAAAACTTAGAAATTATTAATCTCCCACAAAGGTAGGCAAAAATAATTAAGAAGTGAAAAAAAACACTCTAGAGTACATGCTTGTACCTAGGTTTTAGGTGGCCAATAGCCTTTTACAATATCTCATACTCAGGTCATTTTTTACAATGGTGGAAATTGCAGAAAAATGTGGTCTTTTGAAAGACCGACTGAACTCTGAACTCTGTCAAATGAGCACTGACTGTTCAATATTTGGCGGCTCATTAGGAAATCCAGCTTGTGCAAACTGGTGGATAACAGTCCCTAGAAAACCCTAGAGGGAAAACCATTGTAGCATATTTGGAGATTTTATTATTCAACGGAAAAATATAGAGATCTTCTTAAAGAAAATCGGTCTCGATAAAATACTGAGCCAATCCTCAACATAATGCTTTCAAGATGAAGTACAACCCTTCCTTTTGTTAAAATTAATAGTATCAGGAGTCATTCTCCAATGAGAGGCCTTAAGTGGCCACCTTGAGGCTAGCCAGGGAGATTTGGATATTCAACCAGTCTTGTGAGTCATGGAGAAAGTCAAGGTGAATATACAAGCCTTGTGAGCCAGCCAGACAAGAATTAGGACGAAGGAGATGCTAGGATAAATCTTGTGAGCCTAGTGCAAAATCCAAGGTGAATGAACAAACCTTGTGAGCCTAGTGCAAAAGTCAAGATGAAGAAATAAACCTTGTGAGTCTAGTGCAAAAGTCAAGGTGAAGGAACAAACCTTGTGAGCCTGGTACATAAGTCAAGGTACAAACCTTGTGATCCATGTGCAAAAGCCAAGGTAGAGTTTAGTAAGAGTCAGGATGAACATACAAGTCCTGTGAGCTAGATTAGCATGTGGGATGACCTTTTTGGTCTTTGTTGTGATCCTCTAAGAGTTGGCCACTCTTAAGAGACACTTTAGTATATGACCAAGTAAAAGGATCAAATGACCACACGGTACAAAAAGATCTTTCCTCTTATTAATGTAATAAAATAGTTATGAGCAGGTGAGGACCATGTAAAGAGAGAGAGAGAGAGAAGATGTGCTTGTTAATGATGTAATTAGTCTAAATGACTAAGGTTAAATATGTAATGTTGAATTAAAAGGCTAAAAGCCTAAGTTGTAATGTTATATTATGTTATTGAGCAAATAAAAGAAGGGGGTCGAACTTCCTAGGAATAACAACTTGAATTGTTCTATGAGGTCGACTTAACCAAAGAAGAACAAAGACTTCTAGAAAGTCAAACTTAACCCAAGAAGATAAGATCAACTTGTTCCAAGAAGGATCTAGAAGATAAACTTAACCCAAGATGAGAATCTTCTAGAAGGATAACTTAAGCCAACATGAAGATAGATCCAAAAAGCATAAAAAATGTCAAGGAAGGCAATTCACAATGTACAAAAAACCTAGCCGCCATCTCAAGCATGTAGTTAGGGTTTGAGCGACTCACTTGATCAATTCGTTGCAAGGGTTTCAGGAGGTCGTTGGGTTTGATTGTAATGTCCCCCGCCTCTTAGAGAGGTGATGAGGAGACTCAATGGCCTGGGCACCCCCACTAGGTCATAGTCTCACACTGAAGGGGGGAAAGTCAAGAAGTTAAAAGTTATATTTTTAAGTTGACTTAAGAAAGGAAAAGGGTAAAGGAGTAAAAGATAACTCAACAGAAGAATAGAAGATTTGTTGAAATAATGTAACTGCGAAGAGCATTCTTATTATTATTTTGTTATTGAATTAAATCCCCATTGTGGATTAATCATGTCATTATTATTATTGGATTAAATCCCCATTGAGGATTAATCATGTCGGTAATTGTA
>SNQJ01S0002667.1:126310-144755 GCA_010110895.2 Picea sitchensis
ATAATGATGATCAAAGCAAGAGATACAACAAGTAATGAAATACAATGGAACCTGTATACATAGCAAGCTCCTCACGAGCCTTGCCACAAGAACCAGAGAAAGAAGTGCCCAAACTCAGGTGCGCCCTCTCCCTTTGTTGCCCTCTGCACTGAACTGAAGCGCCCTAGCTCATCTGTGACCCAATGAAGAAATCCCTCCACAGGAATGTGCTCTCCTGTGCCGCCTCTCCACTGAAACTGTCAGAGCTCGAATCCTCCAAGCAGATCTGCTACCAGGTAGCTGCCAATCCTCTCAACAGGTGCGCCCTCCTCCTAGCAGAAATGATTACCATAAATAAACAGAGACTAAAGCTGGATATGTCTCACCATGAAATCATGCGCCCTCCCTCTAGCCTCCTCCTGCATTTGACCTCATCTCAAGGTGACAAGTCCTCCTCTCCCGGTGAGCAAATGAAGGATCCAAGTGCGCCTCCTCTCCTAGATGCGCCCCTCCTCTATGCAAAATACTCCCTCCAAGAAATAGAAGCTATGGCTCCATGGAAATGTTCTCCATGCAAGCTCAAACAACACAAGAGCCTCTCCTCAAGCTCTCAAGGGTTTTGCTCAAACCCTCATGAAGTGCGCCCTCCTTCTCCTCAAGAAATGCGCCCCTCTTCTCTTCTCCAAAAAACTCACAAGTGAAGAATGAGTCTCAAAAATACCTTTACCCTCTCTTTAGCCTCCTTGAGCCAACCGTAAAAGATCAATGGCCTAGATTAGATCTAGCCAAGTCTAATCAATGGGTGAGATCTCATCCTAAAATCTCACTAAGGAAACCCACTTTCCTTAGTTTCTTTATGTCTATTAATTCACTCACATTGTGAATTAATTGTCACTTTATGATTTAAGTGACATATTTCACTTTTGATTTAAAAATCCTAAGTTAAAGTGAAATTAGAATCATAAAGTAAAGTACAAGGGTTATAGTCTTCCCCCTTTGTGCTTAGAGACTCATATGCACATGGGGACCACTTTCGAAGGTTCCCAAATCTCAACATCATATGCTCCTCCCATGTTTTACTGTACACTAAGATATCATCAAAGAAAACTAAGACATGTTTCCGTAAGTATGGGTGAAATAATTCATTCATTGTCGCTTGGAAAGTGGCAGGGGCATTCGTTAGCCCAAAAGGCATCACCTTGAATTCGTAGTGTCCTTCGTGTGTTTGGAAGGCAGTCTTGGCGACATCTTCTAGTCTGACTCTAATCTGATAGTACCCAGATCTTAAATCAAGTTTTGAAAAATATCTTGCTTCATGAAGTTCATCCAACATTTCATCAATAAATGGGATGGGAAATTTATTTTTAATTGTTATTTTGTTTAGCCCTCGGTAATCTATGCATAATCTGAAAGATCAATCTTTCTTTCGAACTAACACTACTGGAGCTGCATATGGACTTCTGCTTTTCGTGATGACACCACATTTTAATAGGTCTTGGACTAATCTTTCTATCTCTGTTTTGTGGTGATGAGGTTATCTGTATGGTCTAACCTTGACTGGGCTTGATCCTTGTTTAACTTCAATTATATGTTCAATTTTTCTTTGAGGTGGTAACTCCATGGGAAGGTCTTGAAATACCTTCTTATGTTTTTGAATTAGATCTTGGACGTCTGATGTTCTGGAGTCATCATGTTTTGATTCTTGTATTTCTATGTTGTGGCATTGGTTGAAGTATGCGGTTGCTCCTTTTCGGATCATTTTTTCCATTTGTTGTGACGACACAACCTGTGTTTATAGAGGTTGAAAACCATCTAATTTATAACTTTGCCCTTGCCACTTGAATTGGATGAAATGTTCCTGGTGATTGACTGAGTATGTACCCAAGGTTTGTAACCATTGGACTCCTAAAATCACATCTACTCCTCCCAGAGGGACGCTGTAGAGTTCTGATTCCAAATTGAAATCTTGGATTTGGAGTTTCACCTTATGGCATTTTTCGACATTTCCAATTTTTTTGCCGTCTGCAACCATTACTTTCATGTCTGGGATTGGATATACAAATAATTTGAGTTTCCTTGCAATCTTGATATCGAGGAAATTGTGGGTATTTCCAGTGTCGATTAGTACGGTGACATTATCATTTTTGATAAGTCCTTTTAATTTAAGAGTTTGTGGTTGGGTAATGCTTGTGATGGGTGCGAGCGAAATTCTTGGTGTGTTGTCTTCTATGAGCTCTGAAGTGTCATTTTGGAAATTTGGCATTTCTTCATTTATTGATTCTGCTGAGTCTGATTCGTCGTCTTTTTCTGCTTCACAAGTGTACAATTTTTTTGAGTTATCTTCGATCTGGCACTTATGTCTTGGGTCCCATTTCTCTCTACATTGTTTACATTTTCCTTCTTTTATCCTTTGGGACTATAAACTTCTTCTTCTATCTTCACGTAGATTGGTTGGTATGTATTTGTCATTTTCTGTGGTCTGAGGTACACTCCTTGAGTAAACCTTGTTGAATCTTGATTGGCCTTCTAGTTTTTCTTCTGCGGCTTTTGCTTTGCGTATTGCTATTTCTACCGTAGTAACCTCATGTAATCTTAACTCGTCTTGGATATGTGGTTTGAGACCACCTATGTAAGACTGGAGTAATTGATCATCAGATAGTCCAAATACTCGGGTGGCGAGAGCTTCCCATTGATGCGTAAATTCATTTATGTTGTCTTTTTGTTGTAATCTGGTGAGTTTTGAAAAGAATTCTTTTTCCGAGATGCCCTGGAATCTTTAAAAAAAATCAATTTTGAAAGAATTCCAATTATATGACTGAATTTTTCCTTTCCACCATAGATACCAATTGTATGCAGTGCCTTCGAGGTACATGGATGCGTATTTGACCTTTTCTTCATCGGTTGTAATATTATATATATATGGAAATATTCTTCAGTTTTGTTAAACCAAGCCACGCATTGGTTATTGCCTCCATTGTATTTTGGTAGTTCAATTTTGGCTTTGGAAGGATAAATTATTAAGGGTTGATGTTGTGATATAGGTAGGGAGGTGGTGGCGGTGGTGGTGGTGGGGGTAATGTGTTAGATGTGCTTGAGTCACTTGGTTGTGGTTGGCTTGTTGGTGCCCTTGGCCTTTTATTAAATTTAAAAGCTCATTAAGCGTTTCTTCTTGATGTTGTGTCATCACAACTAGACTTTGTTGCAAATTGTCATTTATTTCTCGTTTAAAGTTTCCCAAACCTCGTTGTAGGTTAACCTCGAGTTCTTGAAAAATATCGTCTTTAAGATCTTGTTTTAGATTATCCATGCCTTTTTGTAATTCGATTCCGACTTCCGTTGAAATTTTTTCTTTAAGATTATGGGTCAACTCTTGTTTGAGTGCCTCATTGTTGAGCCTTATTTCTTCTAGTAACTCATCATGAGTTTTTTGTATTGACTTTTCGAGTGATTTTCTAATATGCTTTTACACTCTTGGTCTATTTTTTTCCACTTGAGTTTTTAATTCCGACATCCTTTTGGTGTTTGGGGGTGAGTTTTTTTTTGTAATTTTGATCTTGCTTGGAATATCCCTTTTTAATTATTTGAATTAAATAATTGTATGTAATTTAAGGAAAATTAATTATATATATAATTATATTATATTATATAATTAATGGTGTAATGGGGGGTACGACTATTTAGAGTATGGGAGTGCGTGGAAGGATGTGTGCAAAGCTATAGAGAGTGGAGGGTGCGGGAGAGTGGAGAGTGTATGGTGGGCGAATGGGAGTGAAGCGTGGGAATGGCGAATGGGACGCACACTGTGGGAGAATGGGGAGGGGGTGGAGGGTGCGGGGGAGTGAAGCATGGGAATGGTGAATGGGATGCGGACTGTGGGATAATGGGGAGGGGGTGGAGGATGCGGGGGAGTGAAGTGTGGGGATGGCGAATGGGGTGCGGACTGTGGGAGAATGGGGAGGGGGTGGAGAGTGAGGAGGAGGGGAGAGGGGCGGGAACAGGTCGCGGGGAGTGGGGAGAGGCTGCGAGGGAGTGGGGGAGAGTTACGGGAGGGAGTGGGGAAGAGGGGAAGAGTTTACGGGAGGGTGGGAAGGGTTGCAGTTCAGAAAGTGGGGTTAGTTACGGGAGGGTGGGAAGTGCTGTGGCGAGGGAGAAGGTGTGTGGAGTGTGGGGGAATAGGGGGTTGCGGGTGAGGGGAAAAGAAGGGATGGGAAAAAATGTGGGGAGTGTGGGGAACGGAAAGGCTGCAGTGAGGGGAAAAACGTGGGGGGTGTGGGAAATGATTGTGATACGTGGGAGCGACCAACTCTGATACCAATGGGAAGAACACAAGGGGTTCTTAATGACAACTTCACTCTGACTCCATAATAAAATATATAATAATAATTGATTGTGAAAAATATATGATGATATTACAAAGATAGGGCTTGCTTATATATATGCCCTTTATGGTTTTATGAAGTCATGACTTTTAGTCATGACCTTTTATTACATTAATGTTTAATTTTCCTTTTATTTATTATTTTAATGTCTTTATATTATATTATTTATTTATTTTGACATCTTGGTACTCAACCAAGAACCACCTGGTCCTAGACCAGATTACTGCAGAGCACATTTGGGGGCCCTAGAACACATCTAGGGTCTTATCCACCAAGGTACAAGACCAAGGATCAAACCAAGCGTTAACCAAGGATTCCCTGGAACACATCCAGGGGCCCTAGAACACATTTAGGGACTTATATCATCAACCACCAAGGAGCACATCCATGTAGGAAAATAGGAAAATAGGGTGCATAGATGCTGGAGATAAATTAAAATAAATATTTCATTAATAATGTTGCAATGTTACATCTCTCTCACACGTTGAATTTCCATAGGTTACATATTAATAGCACCCCTAACCTCTAACATCAGTAACTAACATTGCATTGCATTGCATTGTTCACATGGCACTAACACATTTTATGTGACAAGCATAATGACTCCTAAAAATGAAGTTTTGAGTGGTACCACTCTAACATTTTCTGTTCTTTCTCGTATCTTCTGAATGTTCGTTATCGATTAGCTATTTCTCAATATTGTCCTTCAATCTCCACTGCTTGATTTTTGTTATTTGTGAGAACTTGATCTTGGGAAGGAATAAACTTATCACATTCATATCTTCCAAAATGCTAACAATATAATTTGTTTAAAGCCTTTGTTTGTTGGCTAAGCACTCTTGCAGTCATTCCTGAAATATAACTAGAAATTCACCTGTGTTTTTTTCTCATGGGAAATTGTTTTTCTTATTCTGTTGCTATGCTGCTAGAGAAGTCTGTGTGCTTGAATTTATTGCAGAATTCAGGTCAAATGGTTCCCTTGGATGAAATTATAAGATTGAAAGAGAAGTATAAGTTCAGAGTATTGGTTGATGAAAGCAACTCATTTGGTGTGCTGGGTAAAACTGGAAGAGGTCTTACTGAACATTATCGAATTCCGGTATATACTCTCTAATCCAGAGCAGAATTCAACCTGTATATGTTTTGCTGTCCAGTCAAGTGCTTTGATGTGAAATGATATACTTATCTGTCATGTTTTAAATGCAGATTCAAAAAGTTGATATTATAACTGCTGGTATGGGTTATGCTTTGGCAACTACTGGAGGGTTCTGTACAGGAAGTGCAAAAGTTGTTGATCATCAAGTATGTGTGTTCAATGAATTATCCGACTTTCATCTTCCCTAAATGTTACAGTTTGGAATTGCATAATTGACTCTAACTTGAGGAAAAAGAGAAATCCAAGAAGCTTCCAGTAATTCAATGTTTATATATGCTTGGCTTCATAAAATATGTTTTCAAGGAGGTGTAACCCCCAGTATAGTTCTTACTGCAGAATTTGTCTCATCCAAAACTATTGATGTTTTATACTCTTGATGGGTTGTTTGCTAGAAATGTTGCTTTCAAGTCTAATAGCTAATTCCTTCATTTTTAGTGAGCTTTCTTAGACATTGATCACTCTGGTAATAGAGCTTAGAAGATAGTGTTATGTATTTTTTTTGAAAATTTGTTTTTTGTATTGACAATAAAATTACAAAGTACAAATTGACTCACATCTATCTAAAGGACAGAAAAATGGTCCGTATGATAGATTGAGCTTGAAAATACAAATCCTGGCATCTTTCCTAATTAGAGTGCCCTTGGTTGTAAAGGAGTGTTATGTTTTAAATCTATATTTTCTTGTATATCCTTTGTTTATAGTTTCACTTGGATTATAACTCATGAGCTGCTTTTTTCATTGTATGTTTAGCTGAAATAGCTCCAGTACTTTTAAGAATCTCTAAACACTTCGAGGATACATACATTGAAAGGATAAGCATGTCTAGCCTTAGCAAAACTTTATGATGCATTCACAGGATAGTAAAGCCCAAATAGCTCTGTTGGCACCTACTCATGAAACATGCTTTGATTGTAATGCCCAAGATAGAGCTCTGTGTCCTACAATATTTTCTAAGATCCTACTTTTTTTTTTTTTAAGGAAACTGGGATTTTTTTTAATTAAAAACACTGCAGACAAGCTGCAGTAAAGGAGGAAATACATCTTGTATATATGATATTTCAGACCTTCAAAAACAGGCAGTCTGATTTCTGCGAAAGCCTTCAGAGCCCTATAAATGAAGGATATACACAAACATATCTCCAAATACATTCCCAGTGTAGTGTCTATAAAAGATACCTAAAATGCAGATACAAAAACAGAACATTAGGAGGGCTGGATAAAATCATGGGATAAAGCTAAGGGAGGACTTCCCGCCAATTCGAAGAGTGCCTTCCGGGTCCCTTAGAGAAAAATTGGCTTGTTGATCGGCCAGAGAATTATTAAGCCCGAGGATGTGAAATAAAGAGGTTGAATGCAATTGTTTGTGTTCTTGTTGGATTTTGATTAGAATGTTCATGAGTTTCATATTTGACAGGAGGGTCCCTTTACGAGTAAAATTTAGAATGACCTTAGAATCTCCAAGAATAGTGAGGGAGGGAATTGTTGATGATTACAGCTACGTGAGACATCCTCTAGGACACAGACCTGAGAGAGAGCCCCTAAGTTGAGTGTGTGGTTCCTATTTGAGACAAAACTGCAACGTTGTGCTGGCCTCCTCCTTATAGAGAGTTGAGAAGAACTCCAAATGATTCTCCTGTATAACGCAGTGAGAAAGAAGATCTGCTGAGTTGGACGTGCCTGTGGCTGAGCACATGTGAACGCGTGAATTCCCATGAGCTGGGTGCATCGTTCCGAGATAGAGATGAAACGATGTATTAGCCTCCTCTGAGCAGAGAGTTGAGATGATGAACTCCAAATGACTCTCCTGTGTAATGCAGTGGGAAAGAAGATTTGTTGAGTTGGACATCCCTGTGGATGAGCACAGGTGAACGTGATCCTAGTGGTTGAGCACTAGTGAGTGTGGTTCTCCTGTGAGACACAGTGAGATAGAGATGTGGACATCCTCGTGGATGTGCCCCTAGTGGCTGAGCACTAGTGGGTGTATGAGATCCCTTGCTATATTGTTCAAGAGTCAAACTTACCTGTAACTCTATTTGTAATGTAAAGGGTACATGTCGGCCCCACCTTAATGTAAAAGATAATTAATATAAAAGATAATTAATGTAAAAGATAATTAATATGGTAATTATTAATTATATTGAGTTATTGAGGTTGGCCCTATTGTGCCAATAGACACATCATTTGATGTGACAAGTCTTATATAAATGAAGGTGAATCTCCATTGAGGAAACACACTTATCATTGTGTCATCTCATGATTTTAGAAGTTGTGCTCTGAAATTATGAGAATTACAACACCCTCTTGTGTGCTAGGTTTGGTGATGGTGTGGGAGGTCTTTCTCTTGAGGAATATAGCAAAGGATTGGTTGGGTTTTCTTTCCTTGTTGAGAAGGGTTTCCCAGGATACTTCTTGTGTTCATGTGCATGGTTATTCTTCTTGTGATCTTGGTTTGCTACAGTAGTTATGGTTCAAGTAAAACTAAACAAAAAATTTAAAGTAAATCCATGAGCCATAGCTCATTGAAAACTCAACATGAATCCCAGTTCTTCTTGCTAACAACATGCCTTGATACATGGCATACACTTCCGCTTGGTTATTGGTTGCGTAGTCTAGGCTCCAAGAAAAAAAAAGCCTGGTATGACCTCTTGGGGAAAGAAGAACCCCACCTGCACCTGCCTCCCCTGGGTTGCCTTTTGAGGCACCATCGAAACAAAGAACATATTCTGATTGTTTCTGTTTCCAATCTGCAAAGTCCTCTAGAGAGATATGAAGCTGCCTGGAAGATCTAGAAAAATTAAAGGAGGAATGACGGATTTGGCTGGAATGTATCCTTTGTGGAGAGGAGAAGAGTCTTTGCCAGCAAACTTCTTCTGCTGGAAGGAGATTCTGCTGCCTTGACCACTGTCTCAATCTCAAGGTTATAAATTCAACCAAGAGACCCAAGCATTTGGCTGCAACCACCTCAGAGGGAGTAAAGACATCCGAAAAAATGGTACGGTTCCTGGCTAGCCATATTTTCCATGTGGTAAATTTTGGCAAAGCGAGAAAAACAACTTTAAAGGATTGCTTGAGAACCAACGATCCACGATAGGAGGATTGCCATTGATCGAAAAGATGAATAATTGAGACTGGAAGATTAATTTGGGGTAAGAGGCTTCCCAAGATAGACGACCAAACAACTCTAGCAAACAGACAGTCAAGGAAAATATCACTGTTATCGCACAAGTTGTAGGTTGGGAAAAGCTCGACCCAACCACCAATTGGCGACAACTAGGAGGTCACCTACCCACTGTCACCTTAGGAAGGTGTCCCCATCACTTTAGAGGTGAGGTAGTCACCTCAACGGGGGAATCTCGATGACCCTAGGGCGAATAAGATGGAAAATGATGAAGATGAAGAGGATGTCCCTAAAGGTCAATTCTAAGTGGTAAGAAGGTCTTGGGAAGGTTCAAGGGTTGCCAAATATGTTGAGTGACCTGCCGATAGTGAAGTACCTGCCCGAGACACAAGAAAACAAAGCATATGATGCAATATAACCAATTGGACAAGCAAGTTAAGATTTCTGTCCCTAATAGCAGCTGTTAGTAACAATATATATAAGCAATGAAATGACACAATAAGCTGCTAAATAAGTGCTAGAAATCAAGTGAAAGATACAAGAGAAAGACTAGCTAAACACTAGCAAAACTCAAGATTAAAGATCAAGATACTAGCATGAAAAGATGAGGCTATTGTAAACACTTTCTACAACAATATATATCAGCCTTATGGCTGTAACAATCAACTTATTACAGCAAGAAAATCAACCACTAAAACTCCAAACTTTGCCAAAAAGTGAGCTAGACCAAGAAGTGTAAATGTGCAAACTTTGGGAAAATTTCAGAGGTTGATTTGAGAGTTATTGAAGCAATTAGATTAGGGTTTCTGTAGCCCTAATGGCTGAAGATGCAAATTTTGTAACAACAGCAAGGACTACTCCTTTGATGGGGACGCCCTAGTGGTTGTGAGGTGCTCTAAGCACAAGGAACACAACCCAAGTTGCAGAAAATTAATACAACAAGAAATCATGTTTCCCAATGCAATATTTTGTTTCTCCAATGCAAGAATACTTCAGATTAGTGCCTTTAAAATTGGGTGATGGAGTCCTTAAAGCACAAGCTATATCAACAACCCTAGGGGTGTAAACCCTCTTACTCCCTAGGGTATGCCAACCAAACTTAGGGTAAATCTAGGAGGGTATACACACTCGTATTCCTCCTAGCAACCCTTGCAAAAAAGAAAGACTTAAAACCTCTAACAAAGAGATGAAGCAATGATGGAGGGTGTATCTAGCATACTCATCCCTAGGGTTTCCACCAACAATGACCAAAGTAAGCAAGAAAATAATAGCATATGCAGATTTTTCCTTAGCTAATACAAGAAAATGAGAGAACAAATCCTAGTTACCAAGCAACATTCATCCAAGATTCAAGAGAGAAAAGCCTTTAGGGGGTGCGCATCACTCCTCCTCGTCCAATCACCAAGAGACATTCACCATAAGACATTCTATAGTAGAGAAACACCACAATAGGAGGGGTGCGCATCACTCCTCCTCCTCATACTTCTCACAATGGGAGAGTTATGTTATAATGAGATCTTATGATCTTTTATTTATACAAAATGTCTCCAAAATAGTTGGTCCACATAATATTAGGGTAAACCACAAGACTAGGGGTCATCAACCCTAATCTTGCCCCTTTTACAAAATAATATTAAACAATTCACTTAAAATTTGCTTTTACACAAAATAAACCCTAATTTAGAGTGACGTCACCCCTTTAGGGGACGTTTTGGCACTAGGAGCAAGTCGTTGGTGTTGGAGGAGTGAAGTTAGGCTTCCCAAAGCCACATGTCAAGCATCCAAGTCACTTCCTTCACGGTCAAAGCCTCAACCTCCTCAAAATGTCCTTGTGACAATGCATATCAACCTCACCACCAAACCCTAACCCCCCTAGGTGACGTCATGCCTCTAAAGGTGATGTTTTGCCTCTCCTAGGCAAAACGTTTGCATGTGGGGGCTAGGTTATGTCGTCCAAGTCATCTTCTAGGCCTCTGAGGTTTCATCTCTCTCATCCAGCATGCAGGCCCTTGGTATCCACCTGCGGGCTTCAAGCCCCATGGAAGCCCAAGCTAGGCTTGTTCCTCCAAAACTGTCCACCAACTAAGTCCTGCAAAGACAATTAAGCACGCCCTCCAAGGATCTCAAGTCAAAATATCATGATAAGTAAATCAAGTCAATAAATGAGCCACCTAAGCATGTGCATCAAAGATTACCCTGTCAAACAATTAAGTGCTCAAAGACATTATGCAACTTGCCAAGCTTGGATATGGGAGGGTTGACGAGGTGTCCTATTGGGTAGATCTTTCCCTAGGTCAAGGAATGCCTCCAAAAGATCCCTCTGTAAGCCATGTAAAGTGGATGAAGTGGTTAAGGGTCAAGACTCAATGGGCATGGGGTTCATGATGTTGTAACCTAGGTCTGCACCCTTGCCTCTCCTCTCTCATTTCCTTATGCCTTCGCCAAATTTTTCGTCTTCTGGTTGATAAAGTCGTTTTCCCATCTGTTCAATAACTTGGTTTTCCTTCTTGTCTTGCTTGATTGATTCTTTGCGCAGAGTTTTTCTGTTTTTCTTGAAGAATAAACACATATCGTGATTTGGTTCGAATTACTTGTCATCTTTTCTGCCTTTAATTGAGCTTACAGTAGGTCGGTCAAGTATGTTGTATGCACAGGGAAAAACCATGAGCAAAAATGCAGCATTCAGAGCAGTCCATTTCGGGCTTGAAATACAAGCAAACAGACAGGTTCAATTTTTAACGGTGGATATCCCATGTACAATTCAGATTAACGGCTCTCGTGCATTCAGAGTTTCAAAGTTGCGCAAGTATTAACGACTAGACAGAAGTCCCAAAGAGCCGAAGTCCCGAAGTGACGAGAGACTGCCACGTCAACTGTGTCCGTACTACTTTGGGAGATTTCCATGCTTTACATCCCGAAGAGCTGAAGTCTCGCAGTGACGTCAGGCTCCCGCGTCTCTTCGGGCCCTACCACTCAACGGGTGTTTTTCGACTCAGCATAGGCCGAAATCGCCGAAGCACCAAACTGCCAAAGTCTCGAAGAGCTAGAGACACTTGGCACTCATTAGTTCAGATGCGTGGCGCTCATCCATGGAGACAAGTGGCTTCCGTCTGGCCCTGACATGTGGCACTCATCAATCACGACACATGGCGCTCATCTCAGGCCCTTTGATTGCGTCATCTGCGCTTTTTCCAGGTGACACATGTCTCTCTCTTTTCAAGATCACGTACTTATTGACGTCAGGTCACCACGTCACTCCGGGAGTTCGGCCATCCTGTAGATGTTCATACTTTGCACTCCAAGTTCCCGAACCCCGAAGAGCTGGAGACACGTGACACTCATCTGTTGAGATGCGTGGCACTCACTTCGGGCACATTTAGGTTTGTCATCCGTGCTATTTTGAGTGACACATGTCACCCTTCTTTCCATGACGCCAGGCCACCACGTCGGATCCGGGAGATTGTCCTCTAGGAGGTATTCCTGCTTAGCATTCAAAGCTTCCGAACACCAGTTTGGCACCATCTCTAAACATGGTTAAAAGGATTCTGGAGTTGACGGACGGATAAACTTTAGCAGGGGCACCAAATAGCAGGGTTACCCAGATCACAGATTGCGACAAGATCGATGACCACACTTCATTGCGGGGATGAAAAATGCTCTAACGTTAATATCCTTGAGCGGTCTCGCAATCGAAACCATGGTATTGCTAGAGAGGTACGTGGTAGCTTGTGGTGGATTGCGAGGGTCGGAGCAATGTGGACCCAAATCGCCTTTGACAATTTCCGCAATCACGTGCTTTTATCACGTCTAATCCGAGAGCAGCGCGTGGCAACCAACTCGGTGTTAAGCCAACTCATCAAAAGAAAGTCACAAGGAGAAGCAGAACACCAGAAGACCTACCTCTTCCTCAAACAACTAATATGAAGAAGCTGCCAAATACAACTAGTTATCCTCCAGTGGCCTCAAACAGTTCGCATGCATGCCAATGCTCATTGCAGAAATCAGTTCTGTCGCTCCTAGTCTTTTTCTGCCACCCAGTTCATTCCAACGCATGCATCAGTCTAGTTTCATCGCTAGTGGTAGTTTTTAATGATTCAGTTCAAGACTCTTTTTAGTTTAAAGCACAATAAGTGGTCTTCTATGTGTGATAAGAACCACTCTTTTTTATTAAGTCGTGTGTGAAGTATACATTGCTGTGCTCCAACAGTGTTTTAGTCAAGTTAATAAGTTGTTCTACAATTGTTAATGTAGAGTTAAGTCTTAGTCCCAGATGGACGAGAGCCTCTGCAACTCTGATAAATATGCAGTTTTTGTATTTTTTGAGGGTTTAGTTTTTTGGAGAAGAATAGAAGCAGCAGAAGGTTTGGACCTGCGTAGTTGGCTGTAAAGTTCTCTACCTAGTGAATATATGTTGATGACAGTTGTGTTCTCTTACTCAAATCTTTTATGTGTTTACTCCTGTCTTGAATGCAAATTTTGTGATGTGTGCAAGCTACATTTCCTTATTCTTTCAGCGATTGTTTTAGTTTATCCTTTGCTGATTCTGCAACCTATTATACAACTATTGTTTAGCGAAAGATCTACTATTTGGCAACCTGTTGAATGATTTGCATCTAGATATTTGTCCAAGTCTTAAGATATTATTTTAAGTTTTTATTCTCACATAGCAAGTGATTCATTGCATTGCTTGTTGTTGTTTCTTGTGTTTGTCTTTTCATATCCCCAACTGTTTGTTAATATCCTTACCATTAGCAAAGGAGAACCTACTTTTATACTGTGTGGCCTGTCCGACTAGAGTACCATCTTTGAAGCCTATCCTTAAGCTGACCAACAAAACCAACTTATAAAAACCAAACCATTCTAAACTTAAGGTGGCCTAGCTTTGCCCTTTAGCAGTCAGGTGCAGACTTTAGGACCAACATCTTCTGGCGTCGTTGCCGGGGAATGGAGTAACGAGATATCTTTCCCTGAGAGAATGACATTGAATAGCTCTGACCTTTGATGGTGAACAAAGATCAGACATAGACATATTGCCATCTTTCACCTGGCGACTCCACTGAGTAGAATTTACGAAAGAAATACTGGCGCCCAGAAAAGGACTCAACAAATCCAATTCTGAACACATCAAAGCCACCGAGGCTCATCCTAACCCTGAGAAGGACGCAATAGTCTCTGAGCCAGAAAGGAAACTAAGAAAATCCACCGTAGCTCAGAGATATACCTCACCCCTCAAGGGTAAAGTTGTGCCAAAGAGTCGACTTATCTTCATCATCATATGTAGCTTGAATTTGCTAGCCCCGAGAATCACAATTCCAAGGAACCTCAAACATCTTCAACTCCTGACTCTACTTCATCATCCAGTCCAACATCCACCCCTGTAGCTCCCATAAATCTTCAAATTCCTATTGCCCAAGCCATGGCTGCTAACAGGATGAATTTGAGGTAGCACAACTGTCAAATCAGTTTGATAATCAGAAAGAGGAAGAGAGAGTTATTCAAGGCCAACCCCCCAAAAAATATGATTTGAGGACAAGAGCAGGGGCTCCCAAAGCCACTACCTCTGATCAAAACAAAAAGGTTGAAGTCCTTCCCAAGCCAAATCCAAGGAATGATATGTCATCCAAAGCTCAATAACTTCCCCCATCCAAACCTGTAGTCCCTGAAATAAAAGAAGCTGATAGGCCACCGACCTCTTTCAACCTAGAGCATGAGTTGAGCAAGATCAAGATCCCTGTGCCTTTGACAGAACTAATGAAGAATGAACCTTTCAAAAAATCCATTATGAAAGTTTTGCAACCAACTCCTTCTATTGTATCTTCTAACGTAATTAGTTTGTAGGATGAGAACCCAGCCATTACTGTGGGTCCACACATTGAGGATGGTCTGATGCTTCTCCACCATTCTATATCTCTTTAAATGTCCATGATAAGATCCTGTACAATTGTCTTATGGACTCGGGAGCCTCGCACAATGTTATGCCCAAAGTTGTTATGGAAGAACTAGGTCTAGAAATCACCAAACCCTACCAGGACCTGTACTCCTTTGATTCTAAGAAAGTAAAATGTCTGGGACTAATAAAGGATATGGTGGTTTCTTTGGCACAATTACCAATGAAGAGTGTAGTGATGGACATTGTTGTGGCTGACATTCCCCTGAAGTTTGGTATGCCCTTATCCAGAACTTGGGCTAAGAAGGTTGGAGAATCATTACAAATGGACCTCACTTACGCCACCATCCCTGTGTTCGGAGGGGAACATACAAGGCTATACAGAGAGGTAAGGTTAGCCGACATCATCAGTGACCATCAAAACCCAAGCAATCACCCAATCTATGTTGTTGAGAATGAGATCGACTCATCTGTTTTTCATTTAAATGATGATGAACCCAAAATATCAGTGAGCCAATGCAAAGATCAGCCACTGACAGATCAACAAAACAAAGTATGGAAGATGTATTTCGATGGTTCTTCATCAAAGGAAGGATCCGGGGTAGGTATACTACTCATTTCCCCTTCACAAGAGGTAATAACACTCTCTTATAAGCTGGAGTTTGAAACTACTAACAATATAGCTGAATATGAAGCTCTGGTGTTGGGATTGAGGGCTGCCAAAGACATGGCCATTGATTGTTTAGCATTTTTTGGTGATTCCGAGTTGATCATTAATCAAGTTAAGAACATCTATCAAGCTAAACAACAGAGGCTCAAGCAATACAGAAACGAGGTATAGGACCTGATCGACCATTTCTTTTTAGCATTTAATATATCCTTCATCCCCAGAGAGGAGAATCAGAAGGCAAATTCTCTGGCCTTGGCTACCAACACTTTTAGACCTCCCATTGGTCCAAATATTAAATATTAGGTGGAAATCAGACATAGGACATCCATACCGGACAACATAAAGCACTGGCAAGTCTTCAGTGATGATCTAGAGCTGCAGAGGTTTCTACAGACCTTTGATGAATTCTCCAATATCTCAATCGACCAAGAAACCCAAGAAGGTGAAAATAATGAATTAGAAAATCAACAAACATCTCATCTGCTAAAGACAGTAGCTGGCCACGATATTGTGGAGCTGAAAACCAATCACATTCCAAGAGGACTAGTGCCACTGGAGAGGTTGTTTGATAGTAATGATGTTTCCAGAGAAGCTGCCATGAAGAATCAAGAAGAAGAGATAACAGATTGCAATATTGGGACCACTGAGAATCCCAAGATCATCAAGCTGTCCAAAGCATTAGCTGTGGAACAAAGGGACAGGTATGTCAGTCTCATCAAAAAGTTTGCTGATACTTTTGCTTGGTCGTATGAGGATTTAAAGACATTTGACACTGACATCATCCAACACAATATCCCTCTGAAGGCTGGCTCCAAGCCATTCAGACAAAAGATTCAACAATTTAATCCCATGCTGATGTCCATAATCGAGAAAGAGCTGAAACGAATGCTAGATGCAAGGATTATTGTACCATTGAGATACTCAAACTGGGTGGCCAACTTGGTACCTGTGAGAAAGAAAAATGAGAGATACGCTTGTGTGTTGATTTTCGAAATCTCAACAAGTGTTCTCTAAAAGACAATTACCCCCTCCCCAAGATGGATCATATTTTACAGAGGGTGGTAGGTGTTGATGATTGCAGCTATGTGAGACATTCTCCAGCTACAAACCTGTGAGATGTGGATCATTGCAGCTATGTGAGTCTTTCTCCAGCTTACAAACCTGAGAGAAAGCCCCTAAGAAGGGTACGTGGTTCTTACCTGAGACAGAGATGGAACGTAGAGATGACCTCCTCCATTCAGAGAGTTGAGAAGAACTCCAGATGATTATCCAGTGGGAAAGGCGATCTGTTGAGTTAGACGTGCATGTGGCTGAGCACAAGGTGAACGTGTGAAATCCCAAAGTGTTGGGTGCATCGTCATGTGAACATAAATGAAGATGATGTATTAGCCTCCTCTGAGCAGCAAAATTGACGATAAAGTCCAGATGATACTCTTGTGTGAGGCAGCGGGAAAGAAGATTTGTAGAGTGGACGTGCCTGTGGACGAGCACAGGTGAACGTGTGAAGATCTGGTTCTTCTGTGTAATGCAGTGAGCCAGAGATATGGACATCCCTATGGATGTGCCCCTAGTGGATGAGCACTAGTGGGTGTATCAGATCCCTTGCTATATTGTTCAAGAGTCAGACCTGCCTGTAACCCTAATTGTAATGTAAAGGGTATAGGTCGGCCCCACCTTAATGTGATTAGTAATAAATGTAAAAGATAATTAATCTGGTTAATATTAATTATAATGTGACTTAGAGAGGTTGGCCCTGTTGTGCCAATATACACTTCTGTTGATAGGACAAGTCTAATATAAGTAAAGGAAGATTCCCCATTGTGGAATCATATCTTTCATGTGAGTTTGGAAATTTCAGCAAGTACACATCCTTGGGAAAAGTGCGCACCTCTCTTGGGCGCTAGTCTTCTAGGGTTTGAGCACCCTCTTGTGTGCTAGGGTTTATCTTGGTGGTGAAGGTCTTTCTCTTGAAGAATATAGCAAAGGATTTGGCTAGGTTTTCCTTCCTTGTTGAGAAGGGTTTCCTAGGATACTTCTTGTGTTCTTGTGAATGGTGCTTCTTCTTGTGATCTTGGTTGCTGCAACATTTATGGTTATGGTTAAATGATAAAAATGGAATGATCTTCATACTTAACCTTGTCTATTGAAAAATCAACAGTAGGTGCCCACAAGATTTCCTTGTTAGATGGATACTCTGGCTATAACCAGATAGCGGTGTGTGAAGAGGACAAAGAAAAAACATCATTTAACACCCCATGGGGAACTTCATGTACGACAAAATGCCTTTTGGGCTGATGAATGCATGGGCCATTTTTCAGAGGGCCATGGACATAGCTTTTGTGGGAGAAAAAGACAAATTTATGGTTATATATTTGGATGACATCACCATTTTCTCCAAGTCTGACGATGAACATTTGCAGCATCTGGAGTAGGTTTTCCGGAAATGCAGGAGATATGGAATATCTCTGAATCCTAGGAAGTCTCACTTTGCCATGCCAGAAGGGAAGCTCCTAGGCCACATCATATTAGCAGGAGGTATAAAAATTGATCCGAAGCGACTTGATGCCATTCAAGAGATCGAAATCCCTAGAAATAAAAAGGCTATCCAATCTTTCATTGGCAAGATAAACTGCCTAAGGCGCTTTATGCAAAATTTCGCCGAAATCCTGAAACCTATCACTAACATGTTGAAGAAAGATGCTGTGATAAAATGGTCACCAGAGGCAAATTCAACATTCCAAAGGATCAAGCAGGCTTTAGTGGAAGCCCCTGTATTAGCCAGCCTCGATTATGCCAAAGATTTCTTCATCTTCTCCTTCGCTTCCGAGGAAACCATTGGTGCTGTACTATTGTAGAAAAATGGAGAAGGGCATGAACAACCCATAGCCTTTTTTAGCAAAGCCCTTCGAGATGCTGAGCTGAAGTATGATATATTAGAAAAGCAGGCTTATGTGCTGGTCAAAGCACTCAAGGCCTTCAGGGTATATGTGTTACAGTCTAGCATAACAACCTTTGTTCCTAGCAGCAGTGTCAAAGAGATTCTGGTCCAACTAGACAGTGAGGGGAAAAGAGGGAAGTGGATTGTCAAGCTATTGGAGTATGACTTGCACATAAAACCACTGTTGTAAAAGTCGACCACGGCAAAAAGTCGGCGAGGGTCCGGAAAAAATCGTTTCGGCAAAAGTCGGAAAAAGTCGGCAAAAAATCGGAAAACCACGACAAACATTAAAAAATACAAAATATATTCATTTTTTTC
>SNQJ01S0002667.1:144765-156666 GCA_010110895.2 Picea sitchensis
AAAGTCGGCAGGGGGAAAAAGTCGCGACTTTTTCAATAAGTCGCGAAAAATCGCCGACTTTTACAACAGTGCATAAAACCCACCAAGTTGATCAAGGGACAAGGACTTGCCAAGTTGTTATCAGAATCAAACTGTAAGGTGCTAGAGTTACATCAAATCTTCACTCAATCAGATGCGCCCATCATACAGCCTGGACAAGACAACATGTAGGTATTTGAAAATTACTCCTCTTCACCTTGGTATAGAAACATCATTTATTTTCTGCAGCATCTTGAATGTCCACCAGATGTGAAGAAGATGAAGGCCAGGTCTCTCAAATTGAAGGCTATCAAATTCTGCATCTCAAACCATAACTTGTATTGGAGGGATCCTGCTGGCATCATGTTGAAATGCCTTGATGAAAATGAAGCCAAACAAGTCACCATAGAAATGCATAGAGGAGTATGTGGAGGACACCAACATTGGAAGGCCACAACTCTCAAGATCCTAAGGGCAGGGTACTACTGGCCCACCCTTTTCTCTGATATATCTACTACTGTTAGGGCCTACATTGAATGTCAGAAATTTGTAGGAAAACATAAGTTACTATCACTACCCCTAAAACCTATCACTGCTAGTGGTCCATTTTAGCAATGGGGGTTAGACTTCATAGGTGAGAGAAATCCATCCTCCAGTGGGCAACACAAGTGGATTCTCACTGCCACTGACTATTTCACCAAGTGGATCGAGGTTGTGCCCACCAGGAATGCCACTGACAAGGTGATCATGAATTTCCTGGAAACCAATATTTTTGCCAGATTCGGCTGCCCCAACAAGCTTATAACAGACAATGCTCAAGCATTCAAGTCCAAAGCCATGATCGACTTCTGTGGCAGTCATAACATTTCCTTGACACATTCCACGCCCTTTTACCCTAAGGGGAATGGTCTGGCAGAGTCATCAAACAAAGCTCTCATCAGGATTATCAAGAAGTTGTTGATCGAAAACAAGAAATCCTGGGACTCTAAGCTCAAGTATGCTTTGTGGGCCGACAGAATCAACACCAAGAAGTCTTTGGGAACATCGCCATTTCAACTTGTCTATGGTGTAGACGCTGTTTTTCCCACCCAACTTGGTATATGAGTCCTAAAATTCTTGCAGGAAGAGATTGAGGAGTCCAATGACATCCAAAGGAGAATCTTTCAGATTATAGAGGTTCAACAAAAGAGAGAAGCACTGGATCAGAGGACCGAAGCATACCAGAGCAAGATCGAAACATCCTTTGACAAGAAAACCAAGAAGGAGATCTTTCAAGAAGGTGACCTGGTCTTGAGGTGGGATGCCAAAAGGGATGACAAGTCCAAGCACGGTAAGTTCGATAACCTCTGGTTTGGCCCTTTTAAGGTGGTTGAGGTTCTGGACAATAACACATTTGTCTTGCACAATCTCGACGATATAGAGATCTTCGGAGGCCCAGTAAATGGGCGTTTCCTGAAACACTATTTTGTCTAAGGACGAGGGAAGGTTCCTCTTGTACCATAGATGCTTTCCTTTTTTTTTTTTTTACATTTGATTAGTTAGTTGTGTGTGAATAAAGACTCCATAGCCCAACAAAGGCACTGGGGTTAGCTTTAACGTTAGTTTTCAGAGATGCATGGATGGCAGACAGAACAAAGGTAAGAAAAGGGAGGTGGGGGCAAGTTATTAAATTCAAAGGCATTGATTTGCTGTTCTTAACACCTTGCAGGGAAGTGCTATCCCCGGTTGGAGCCAATGTTGTAACCTAGGTTTGCACCCTTGCCTCTCCTCTCTCATTTCCCTATGCCTTCGTCAAAATTTTCCTCTTCTGGTTGATAAAGTTGTTTTCCCATCTGTTCAATAACTTGGTTTTCCTTGTTGTCTTGCTTGACTGATTCTTTGCGCAGAGTTTTTCTGTTTTTCTTGAAGGATAAACACATATTGTGATTTGGTTCGAATTACTTGTCATCTTGTTTGCCTTCAATTGAGCTTACAGCAGGTCGGTCAAGTATGTTGTATGTGTTATCCCCACTTTTAGGGATAACTAGGAGATTATGTCTCGAGGTCCACAGGTCTTAGACATGGAGTACCGAGAGCCAGATCGACTTGAGCATGGCCCTGGAGGGCCCATCTTTTCTCCCTTTCAGTGCCTCCACTTTGTCAACAACAACAACATCCATCACCTTCGGCTTGGTCTTGTATCAGAGATGGTTCTTGCTCCATGAGGTAATGAGTCCGGGTATCATGGTATGTGTCACTCTGATCCTCAAAACCTTTGAATATGTGCATTTAATTCCTTTTGTTTCTAACAAATGCTTGGATCTTATATATGTCCACTTGACCATGTCTGGGGGGAATGACAGGATACCCTAGTAAGCCTGTGACCATAGGTTTTGGTTTGCCACGAGGAGGGATTTTTGAAAAGTCATTGTCCGCTCCTGTCATATTACCACTTTTTTTTATCTTGCTTCCAGCTCATCCACCCCATTACATTTGTCCAGGCATTGGGTTGGCCAATCATTTAAGGGTTGCACCTTGCCTTGTGGGAAGAAGGGGCTAAAGGCTCAAAAGGTAAAAACAAGCTGGAAAAAGATAAAAGCCTAAAAATAAAACCTCGAGATGCTTCTCCCAGGGATCCCCGAGAAAGCAATAAAAGGCTTCTCAGCAAGAAACAAGAGGGACCCATAAAAATAATAAAACAAGACCTAGTCAGAGGATAGGGGGTCTCATCACGAGCCAGCTTATTAGGTCCATGGGTACCTAGCGGTATGACACTACTAGCAGCTGGTTACCACGCTAGGGTAGTGACTCTTGGTCGCATGGCCAAGAGAAAGGGGGTCTCATCACGAGCCAACCTTCTCAATTCTGTGAAAGTACTTGTGGGTAACGCTGCCACCACTGGTCACCACGCTAGGGCAGTGTCCCCTGATTAGCCTCTTGAAAGAAAAAATAAATAAAAAAGAAAGAATAAAGACATGAATGGGCTTGGAAACAATTGCATCCAGGACAGGTGCAGCTCGCCTTCTACAAAGGCACCCACAGGTAAAGCCTGCATTTCCCTGTTTTCACTGCACCCCTTGTCAGGACATCCCTTATCCACCTCACCCACTTACATGACTTAGATTTAATCTCTTCCGAAAACATCCCTTTTTCAGTGGACACTAGCCCAATAGGACGCCCTGTCACTTTCCCCAAACTTGTATTGCAGACTTGTATAATGTCTTTGAGCATTTAACCGGGGTAATGGGGATTTTATGCACTTGTTTAATAATATTGATGATGAGATGTGATTGACATTGCTATGATCCCTGTGACTTATGAGCCCATGGAGGGCATAGCTGTTGATGTGCAGGATCATGCCCGATGGACAGGTACCACATTGGACAGGTACACATGGGGAAATGATTAGTTCGGACCTCCATGGGGCTGAAGAGCCCACCCGTTGGATGATGAGACCCCAACAAGGTGCAGAGATAGGGCAAAGTGTTTGTATCAGGGAAGAGCAGAAGAATCCACCAGAGGCAGCTGAGTAGACCTGTACCTAGGGGGGTTGAGCCCTCTCCACAGGAACATTGGCCTTGGAAGGCCTAGGACATCTCCCAGGATGCCCATGACGTCACCCAACAATATGGACGTTTTGGGAGGCAACTATGGCAGTTTTGGCACGTGTGGCAACTTGAAGAAGCCCAAGGAGGGCTAATGTTTTGCTCCAGGAGGCTGCATTTTCCCTAAAAGGGGCTGACGTCACCCTAGAAAGGGGATGACGTCTCACTATTGCTTGATTAGGGTTTAATTTTAAACATTTAATGTAAAACAATATGATTTTGGTATTTTGGCCCTTGTCGGCCTTTCAATGACCTAAAATGTAATTTAGGTCATTGGTATACTATATATTGAGGGTTTTTACCTTCATATTTTCATCATCTTTCACTCACCACTTGGTGAGGTCTGAAATTTGTGCCCTTCTTAGGGTTATTGGTTGAAATTTTGAGGCACACGTGTTGAAGGAAGACTTTTCTTGGCATCTTTGGCATTTCTCTTGGTGGAAGGTATTACAACTAGGGTTTGCTATATGATTTCTTGGTTAAATGTAAGTGAATTTCTGCAAAACTTCTTGATTGAATGGTCGTAGTGTTGTTTTCTTGCATTTATTATTATAATTTGCTGAATTAAACCCTAGGTGACAAGCACATGATAAAGGTCCTTGTCTCATGTCCCTATCAAGATTTTAAGCCATTTATTTATTGAAGAGAGATAGAGCCTTGCCATAGCAACATTCTATCCTTTCTTCTAGCCTAGCCGTTTTACTCTTGTTGACTTAAGGAGAAAAACGCACCAAGGCCTAGGGTAGCCTACACCCGGTGAGCAGTTTTTCCCTAGGGTGTGTCTAGTGGAGCCTTGCTTTAGCAACACATCACTCACAAACTCTCTTGTCTTAGATCAATCACTTATTGAGCTAGCCGTTTTTGCCATTGAGATAAAGAAGGAGTAGAGAGCACTGAGGCCTAGGGTTTCTACACCAAAGTGAGCCTCTCTCCCGTAGGGTTTCGTTGTTGAGGTCTTGCTCTAGCAACACCTCAACACTTTACTCTCTTGTCTTTGGTTTCACTATCACCTAGTCCTTCAGCCTTTGCGTCCTCTTTTTGACTCCATATACCCTAGGAGCGCACTGATCTAAGGCCTTGTCTGTTGAGTACTTTGATCTCAAACAACCTCCAAACACTTTGAGCAATATCTTACTAACTTTTCTAACCCTAGCCTAAGACTAATCTTCTAACCCTATTGCTGCTACCTTTTACTTGTGCTATAAACATATTTATTGCAACATCTATTGTCTTTAAAGAAATTGAATGATTAGCTAAGACGTTGCTTCAAGTATTATTACATTGATGTTAAATTGTCATTGTTTATTGTGAAGCTTCACTAGCATTTATTGTGAAGTGACATATATATTGTAATCAGTGCCATTGTACAACTTTGATTTGCTTCAACAATAATATTGTTTATCAATTGCTTATTATCAGAAGGTCATTGATTATATGAAGTACTAACCAGCAAGCAAGCTTGCGCATGTAGTTTCATTGTTGCTTTGTCTCGGGTAGGTACTCTTATTGGTTACTGCTTCTTCTTATCTTTCATCTTTATTGGCTATAAGCCGGACTTTCTGCTCGGTGGTGACTTGTGAGGGGGGAAGTTATCACTTAGCCTTGCTAAACCTTTGCCTTCTCAAAACCCCAGGTCATTGGGGACGTCTCCCCTGGGCCTTCCCTCCCTAAACAGAAAGAACCTTCCCATTGAGGTGACAATGGTGGGATTGGTTCAGTTACGCCAGTTTGACATCCTTTCATCCGTCTTTTACCCTAACTACAAACTGTGCGATAACAATATGCACAAGGAAAAACCATGAGCAAAAATGCAACATTTCGAGCAGTCCATTTCGGGCTTGAAATACAAGCAAACAGACAGGTTCAATTTTCAACGGTGGATATCCCATGTACAGTTCAGATTAATGGCTCTCGTGCATTCGGAGTTTCAAAGTCACACAAGGATTAATGACCAGAGAGAAGTCTCGAAGAGACGAAGTCCCGAAGTGACGAGAGACTGCCACGTCAACTGGGCCTGTACTACTTCAGGAGATTTCCATGCTTTACATCCCGAAGTGACGTCAGGCTGCTGCATCGCTTCAGGCCCTACCACTCCACGAGTGTTTTTTAACTCAACATAGGCCGAAATCGCCGAAGCACCAGACCGCCGAAGTCCCAAAGAGCTGGAGACACTTGGTACTCATTATTTCAGACGCGTGGCGCTCATCCGTGGAGACAAGTGGCTTCCATCTGGCACTCATCAATCACGACATGTGGCACTCATCTCAGGCCCTTTGATTGCGTCATCTGCGCCTTTTCCAGGTGACACATGTCCCTCTCTTTTCATGATCACATACTTATATTACTTCAGGTCACCACGTCACTCCGGGAGTTCGACCATCCTATAGATGTTCATACTTTTCACTCCAAGCTCCCGAACCCCGAAGAGCCGGAAACACGTGGCATTCATCTAGCGTTGACACGTGGCGCTCATCTGTTGAGATGTGTGGCGCTCACTTCAGGCACATTTAGGTCTGTCATCTGTGCTATTTCGAGTGACACGTGTTACCCTTCTTTCCATGACGTCAGGCCACCATATCGGGTCCGGGAGATTGTCCTCCGAGAGGTATTCCTGCTCAACATTCAAAGCTCTCGAACACCATTTTGGTGCCATCTCTAAACATGGTTAAAAGGATTCTGGAGTTGGCGAACGAATAAACTTTAGCAGGGGCACCGAATAGCAGGGTTACCCAGATCACAGATTGCGACAAGATCGATGACCACACTTCATTGCGGGGAAGAAAAATGCTCGAATGTTAATATCCTTGAGCGGTCCCGCAATCCAAACCATGGTATTGCTAGAGAGGTATGTGGCAACTTGTGGTGGATTGTGGGGGTCAGAGCGATGTGGACCTAAACTGCCTTTGACAATTTCCGCAATCACGTTCTTTTATCACGTCTAATTTGAGAGCAGCTCGTGGAAACCAACTCGGAGTTAAGCCAAATCATCAAAAGAAAGTCACGAGGAGAAGCAAAACACCATAAGACCTACCTCTTCCTCATACAGATAATGTGAAGAAGCTGCCAAATACAACCAGTTATCCTCTAGTGGCCTCAAACAGTGCGCATGCATGCTAGTGCTCATTGCAGAAATCAATTCTGTCACTCCTAGTATTTTTCTACCACCCAGTTCATTCCAGCGCATGCATCAGTCCAGTTTCATCGCTAGTGGCAGTTTTTAATGATTCAGTTCAAGACTCTTTTTAGTTTAAAGCACAATAAGTGGTCTTCTATGTGTGATAAGAACCACTCTTTTTTATTAAGTCCAGTTTGAAGTATACATTGCTGTGCTCCAACAGTGTTTTAGTCAAGTTAATAAGTTGTTCTACAATTGTTAATGTAGAGTTAACTCTAAGTCCCAGATGGACGAGAGCCTCTGCAACTCTGATTAATATGCAGTTTCTGTATGTTTTGAGTGTTCAGTTTTTTGGAGAAGAATAAAAGCAGCAGAAGGTTTGGACCTGCACAGTTGACTGTAAAGTTCTCTACCTAGTGAATATATGTTGATGACAGTTGTGTTCTCTTACTCAAATTTTTTATCTGTTACAAAAATCGGCAAAAAATCGCCAAAATCGCGAGAAATTGCGATTTTTTCATCAAAACGGCTGAAAAAATCGGGAAAAAATCCTGGTTCAATGGAAAAAATCGCTTGTGTAAAAAAGTTTGCGCATTTAAGGGTCCGTGAGGGTTTTTTTTGTGCATTTAAATTTGCCGATATATTGTCGATGTTTTGCCGATTTTTACGAAACGATGTTTTCTGGTCCCCAATGATTTTTTCGCTGAAACGATTTTTGTAACACTGTTTAATCCTGTCTTGAATGCAAATTCTGTGATGTGTGCAAGGTACATTCCCTAATTCTTTCAGCCATTGTTTTAGTTTATCCTTTGCTGATTCTGCAACTTGTTATACAACTATTGTTTAGCGAAAGATCTACTATTTGGCAACCTGTTGAATGATTTGCATCTAGATATTTGTCTAAGTCTTAAGATATTATTTTAAGTCTTTATTCTCACATAGCAAGTGATTCATTTCATTGCTTGTTGTTGTTTCCTGTGTTTGTCTTTTGATATCCCCAACTATCTATTGATATCCTTACCATTAGCAAAGGAGAACCTACTTTTATACTGTGTGGCCTGTCCGACCAGAGTACCATCTTTGAAGCCTATCCTTAAGCTGACCAACAAAACCAACTTATAAAAACCAAACCATTCTAAACTTGAGGTGGCCTAGCTTTTCCCATTAGCAGTCAGGTGCACACTTTAGGACCAACACATGACATACAAGGGGTTGTAGTGTCTCATTCATGGGTGCCTTTGTAGAGGGTGTGTGACGCCTTCGTTTGCAATGCAATTTTTCCAAGCCCACTGTTTTACCATTCTTTCAAATTTGGAGGGACAAGTTGAAGGCCACTGTCCTGGTGTGGTGTCCAGATAATGATAGTGTCACTCACAAATACCTAGTGGAAATGAGAAGGATGGCTTGTGATGAGACCCCCTTTCTCTCAACCATGCTACTGAGAGCCATTACCTTGGCTTGGTGACAAGATGATGGTAATGTCATACCACTAAATATCCATGATCATGATAAACCGGTTCGTGATGAGACCTCCTAACCTCCAACTAACCCTTTAAGCATTCTTAATCATTATTCTTGTGGGTCCCCCTTTCTTACAGATAAGCGGTTCATTGCTTTCTTGGGGGATCCCTGGGCGAAGCATTTGGAAGGTTTATACATAGGCTTTTATTTTTTACCCAACAACAATCCCTCTGGGCCTTCAACCCCTTCTTCCCATAGAATGAGGGACAACCCCTTCTTGGGTCAATACACCTTAAAATCCCAAGAGATAAGGAAATGGGGGGAAATAATGATGTAAAGTGGTAAGTATTATCGGGAACGGTACGATGGCTCTTCAAGGGAGTTCCTAGTAGCAAACCCATCCCCAAGGAAGACCACTTACTAGGGCACAATGTCAACCACCAAGGTGAAGCAGGGCAAAAAGGCATAATGTTCAAGCATATATCATGAAATCTAAAGTTGTCTAAGATACAACATACTCAAATGCCTCAAATATTGAAATGACACTTACCATAATACCTGACTTGTACCTCATGGAGCAAGGCCCATTGTCTCCTGGAAGCCAGCTGGTGTGGTAGATGCCATCTGAAAATCTACAACCTCTGTGGTGGTGAGAATGGTCTTTGTTATCGCACAATTTGTACTTTCCCAAAGCCCAAGGCAAGTGAGGAAAGATTGGTGTAACAAGGGGGTGACCTATCACTGTCACCTTAATAGGAAACCCCTTTCTGTTTAGGAGTATGTTATGTTACCCCAAGGGAGACGTAGCTAGTGACCCAAAGGGCTAATGAAACTAAGACAAGGATGCAAGAATACCCCCTCTCACTGGTCATTGAAGTCAAAAGGTCTTTATGTCTTAAGAGATGAAACAAATGTAATGATTGAAGTGTACCTGCCCAGAACAAGACAACAAGCAAAAATATGGCAGTTTCAAGTACAAAATGATGTTAGCGCCAGGGCCAGTCTATCCTTTTAGGCTGGCATTCAGAGGTTATTCCTGAGAGCAGATGACCATCATTCAAAGTTTTTCCAGGCACATTGATTCTTGTTTTGGTCAGTTAGAGGATGGTTTCTTTCATGAGTTGAGTTCAGAGCTTGTTTCAGTGATTTCCGAGTTATTACAGGATGAGGTTTTAGTTCCGGGTTTGAGTATGAGAGATTTGCAGCATTATGGGACACTTCTTGCCCATGAGGATCCTATTGATCCCTCGCATCAGTTATTTGACAACATATTCTTACTCCTTCTCCAATTCTGCTTCCAATGAGTATAAACTTGATGGTATTTGGACAACTTTGCTTTTGTTGATGAGGTGGCACAGGTGATGATGTGGCAGGGTGAGGTGGCGACCCATGTGGGGCCCACACGCTTAAATATGGGCCCTTTTCCAACTAAAAATTGGGCCCACTAAGTTGCCCAACAGTTGCTAAATAAGAACTGGACAAAGTAAAGAAGTTTCCCAAAGTCCTAAAGCGTCCTAAAGCAAGTCAAAAGTCAAACTAGGCGAGTTGTTTGCTTTCTGCTTTTAGCTTTTAGCTTTTATCTTTTTCCCTTTTCCCAGCTTTTCCCTTTTCTTGCTTTAGCTTTTGCTTTTAGCTTTCCACTTTTTCCTTTTTCCCTCTTCCTTCTGCTCTTTCACTCATGCGATATGACTTTCCCTCATTCCCTTAACCTAGGCAACCTATTTCTCTCCACGAGGCTCGCCCTTCCTACCTTTTTGTCCATAACTTCCTCATACCTAACCAGTTTTGACCCATTCGACCTCCATTCTTCTCTAGATAACCCCCAGATTTGACCAGATGGCTTGGGAAAGGTTCGCTCAGCCAATTTTAGCAGGCATTCATGCAGTGACACATGCGAGGTTGATAGATTGACACTTGGGCGAGGAATATTGGCTAGCTTTTTGGCCAGTTTGGAAACATCAGGGTGAATTCTTCATGCATTTAGCTATATATGCAACATTCTTCCATAGTTGAGAGGTTGATCACTCTATTGCAGGAGCATTACTACTCTCTTGTTCTATTCTATCTCTCATTCTAGCTTCGAATTCTCAGTTTCTTGGAGATCATTGTAACAATTCTTGGCTTTTCTCTGTGATGGAGCCATTCCTCTGATTTGACATGAATAAAGAGTCTTATGTGTTGATTTTGGCCTAGATTTTTGTTGTTGCATTGGATTTCTAACTAATTGCAGGTGTTTGAAGCTCATCCTTCACTGGGGGTTGATTTGGCACCTTTGAAGCGCTCTTCCTTCTTGATTTACTATCTTTTTGCATTCTAATGGTTCGCTTTGCTTAGGGTTTTCCACCAAAATTCATCTAAAATAATTTTTTATGCAAGTTTTGGGTGAGGTTATCTAACCCTCATCCCAAAACGATCTTGTGCTTGTTTGATTTGTGTTTTGCAGGTCAAATCTCATCTATCAAGTAGCACGCCCTAGGGTACCCTCCTTCTGATTGGCACGCACCGACCCAAAACAAGAGGGGTGACATTAATTGTGACCGTAGGATCCACCCCTAATTTAAGCCTAGTTTGATTCCCTCAATCTACAACCGACCTAAAGCCTAGGGTGTCAGATTTAGCCTTAACAACGCTTTAATAAGACAACGAACCTTTGAAATATATGTTGGCTGATATAAAATTGCAGCACTATGAAAGTTTTACAACAACAATAAGTATTTTATAACAGCTGCAAGAAATATGCCTCAAAATTGCTTGAAAAGACAATGAAAAGGTAGCGTTTACTAGGCAAAATGATAATTAATTGTCACAAACAATTTTTGAAGTGTCTAGCTAGCATTAAAGGTCAGTTTTGCAGAAAATCTGCTGCAGTTAGATGGCTGTAGCAATCTTTTGTAACAACAACAAATAGGTTAGTGATCTAGGCTAAACTAGGGTTAGAGATAGTTAGTAAAAGCTTAGGAGAAGAGTGTTTGAGTGTTTAATCAATCCTTCAATAAGAGAGAGGCTAGAACTAGTGCCTTCTAGGGATTATGGAGTCAAGTGGACGGCTTCTTCTAAGGCTGCAAATCAATTTTGATAGTGCACAAAAGTCTAAGAGGGAGAATGCATAGGAGAAGTAGTAACTTAAGTGTTGATGATTACAGCTGCATGAGACATTCTCTCGGACACAGACTGATTGAGTCGACCTGAGAGAGAGCCCCTGAGATGGGTGTGTGGTTCCTATCTGAGACAGAACTGGAACGTAGTGATGCCCTCCTCCTTACAGAGAGTTGAGAAGAACTCCAGATGATTTTCCTGTGTAATGCAGTGAGAAAGGAGATCTGCTGAGTTGGACGTGCCTGTGGCTGAGCACAAGGTGAATGTGTGAATTCCCATGAGCTGGGTGCATCGTTAAGAGATAGAGATGAAGGCGATGTATTAGCCTCCTCTGAGCAGAGAGTTGAGATGATGAACTCCAGATGACTCTCCTGTGTAATGCAGTGGGAATGAAGATCTGTTGAGTGGACATGCCTGTGGATGAGCATAGGTGAACGTGATCCTAGTGGCTGAGTACTAATGAGTGTGGTTCTCCTGTGAGACGTAGTGAGATAAAGATATGGACATCCCTATGGATGTGCCCCTAGTGGCTGAGCACTAGTGGGTGTATGAGATCCCTTGCTATATTGTTCAAGAGTCAGACCTACCTGTAACCCTAATTGTGATGCAAAGGGTACAGGTCAGCCC
>SNQJ01S0002668.1:4102-18620 GCA_010110895.2 Picea sitchensis
TCCATCAACTAGTACTGATGCTCGATGTCCCTGCACAACTCCCTTCAACTAGAAGGTATTAAATTTGGGCACTCCACAAATGGATGCAATGATACCCTTATTAATCCATGTAGCATGGTATGTGGGTCCCTATTCTCCCTACACATGTGAGGCATGTTCTTCCTCCCTCTGATTCATCTCTATGTTATGAATGGTTCCACTTTCCTCCTCATCCATCTCATCTTCACTAATATAAATCACTTCTATATAATTAATTTTCATTTACCCATACATATGTGACCTGGATTCCATGTATCCTTGCAAGTAAATCATAGTTTCTTCCTTCTTAATTCCTTCCTAATAGCTTCATCCATATTCCCTTTTCCTTTTTCAAACTGTATGGTTTCTTTCCCTATTGGAATGAATGGGGGTCTAGGTGTGACCTTGTTTCTGTAGGCTGCCCCTACCAAATCTTTGGTGTGCTCAATAACATCCTGTAATCTTATAGGCTTGAAATCCTTAACCCATCCACGTAAAGGCTCAGTCAAAACTACTATGTACATCATCAATAACCAGGATTTTGACATATCTGGAACCATAACTGCTACTCTCTAAAACCCCTCAATGAATGCTTCAACTGACCCTATTTTTTCTAATCTGCGTGAGCTCCATGAAACAAAGTTATGGATACTCCCTATCCAATATGTCAATGAGTCTCTAGGTGAAGTCAATGTATGAAGTGACATGTTCATTACCCAAAGTGGTCATCCCATGAAACCACCATTCATGCGCTTTACCATTCAAGTGTAATGTTGCAAACTTGATGGCCTTCTCTTCCATGGGGTTCAACTAAAGCTAGGCATCCATATTTTGTATCCAAGACTTAGCTGAAATATGATTGGATTCATAAAAGTGGGATATATCCATTCTTCCTTCCTTGCGCCCCAACTCATTTTCACCTCTATAGTGTCCCTCGGACTTCCGCTTGTACATGATGTGGCGATATTATCCCAAGGAAACCTGTATTCAGAAACTCGCACTCAAAGAGTTATATGATCTTTCCATGTCTTCCCATTCATACTCAATGCCTCCATGCCCAAAGGAATTTGTTTCCCTTGGCCATGCCTCTAATAAGGTAGGAATATATGGCCCAGGTGTGGTCCTACTAGCCATGTGGGAATGAGAATGTGTGCCTCTAAATAATTTTGGCTCCTCTGTATGATCTTTTTGCCCAAATTCATCATCATGACCTGTTCCTCCCTGAGATCCAACATATCCTTGGTTTCCTTTGAATAGGGGTGGGTCCTTGCCATGTATTTTCTCCATCAAGAACTTAGAGAGGATACCCTGATGCTTGCATTGTTCCTCCATTATGGATATCATTATCTCATGTCCTTTCTAAAAATTTGCAAAGGATATCTTTAGTGCTTCTTGTCCCATAGACACATGATTTTTCATCTCCTCTAGGTTATGCTTCATAATAACCTAGTTGTTCTGTAGTGTATCATTCACTGTTTGAATCACCTTTTCAACTAAAATTTGTGCTTCTTCTGACACTGCATTCTTTGTTTCATGAGTCCCCCCCCCATGCTTTCTTATGACTCTTCTTCTTCTGGAATATATGATAAAGGTTTTCCCCCATGGCCTCTCCTCCTGGGAATTTATTTTAATCACATGTTGGCAAAGGAATTTGCTCTAATACCACTGTAATGTTCCCAAGTATATTCGCTAGGAACTTAAGGGTTTAGTTCTTATTTGTTTGAACCATTTTCTTGAATATTTTAAAGGTTGATTCTCAAGGTTGCGTTGGAGATGTTTTTTTGCATTTTATAGCATATTAATGATGAACATGGAACACAAATAGATGGAAATAACAAGATACAAGAGAGAGAACACAAGAGAATAACCAACAACTTCATATCTGACCTTTATTTATTTAATAAGTTGTCCTCCATACAAGTGATATACAAATCTGGAATAATAAAGAAGAAATATATAAGCTGAGGCTGAAGATTCCTTCCAGATACAATTAAGGGGAGTTGTGAGTCATCATATTCTTCCAATAACAACATGCAAGTTTGAACAAGATCAATTTCTTTCCCTTTTGAATACTGGCACCCAGATCTACCTGCGTTGTGCACCTCCTGGCTCAGAAACCCCTAATAATTTTGGCTTCCTCTATTCTTCCCTCCAAAACATGAAATAAATTTGTATATCTATATATCTAGTGATGAAGAACACATAGAGTGAGCTTCTTTAGCTGTTATGAGTGATATAACCCTCCAAATCACTGGATCCACAAGTGACAGTGCACCCTCCTTCATAAAATTTGACCCAATGCAATAATAAATCAATATGGAGAGAAAAACCTAGACAAACTAATGAGATGTGGAACTATGGTGATGGGAAACCCTTTTGGAAAGGTTTTGGCTTTATATCTAACTCATTCTAAGAAAATATAACCTTTCCTTCTCCAACAATGTGCCTAGTCTGTAGAAAAAACCCCAAACATGTGTCATGTCTTCACAATCCTTCCTGAGATGAATATGAAACCAAGTAGAATGGTAAGGGTGGAATATTTCACCACCTTGACCAAGCTTGGACCAGGAACAGATCAATATTTCACCTCCTTGCTGATCTCTAGGGTTTGTTTAGTCAAAACCGCTCAAAACGTTCAAGTTGCAGAGCTCAAAGATGCTAAGTGAAAAATGTCATGAGTGAGGAGTGAGGCACCCCACTCTCTCTTTTATACCTCCATATTCTATTTTTCACTTAAATTAATTTATTGAATTCTAAAGTATTTCTTTATTTCCTTCTCTAAGTCAATTAACCTTTTTAAATACTTTTACCAGGCAGAGTATGGTAGTGGAAGAAACCTTTGGCATGCAAATATTGTTGGAATATTTGTGATGCATTCATGAGTTAGTGTGTCATGATTGAGTTCGTTGACAATGATTAAATGAGTAATTATACTCAAGTTATGAATTTGTATACCATGTAAAAGTGAATTCCATGTGAGACAATCATGTTTGAGACCATGTTTTATGAGAATTGGAAATTTCTTTAAGCCTTATACAAGTATCCAATGGTCTCCCTACTTGTAATCAATGTCATGGATTGTAACCTTTTGCAACCACTAAAGAACGCCAAAGGGATTTAATCTTGGTGCTGTGTTTGGGATGAAGAAAAATGTGTTCATATGTTTGAGAAAGTAATGAGGAGGTGGCTAGATGATGTAGAAAAGTGTTGGTTGAGTCCTCCAATTTGTGTTGGTAAAACAAATGAGCTTAGAATATGAAAACTTTGACCTTTTGTTAGGATGCCTTGAGTGAACATGCATAAATAAATAAACTATGAAAGCATGATCATGCATTTATGAATGATGGTAAATATGCATGATGCATTAAGTGGATACATGCTTATATGGAAAAATCATTTGCATGATAGAATGTCATGAAAGGAAAAAACTTCCAGTACTATGGAAGAGTTGTTGAATAAGCGAAGAGAGTGATTAAGTAACCATGAGTATTGGTACATTGGTTTATTGGAATACATATCTGATTGCATTATGTAATGTTTAGTGTGATAGTAATGCATATATAATAAATGATAAATTCATTTCATTTAATGTAACTAAGAACTGAAAGTGATTGAGTTATTAGTGTCAAATAATTCTGAAATCACTTCGTGGATTGTTGTAAATGTTGCAATGGAAAGATTATATGCATGAATACTCACATTTGTTTGCTTGATTGAGGCTCAAATTACAGGTAGAATGGTATTGGATATGGAAATGAGTATAATTCCATAATCAAGACTGGGTTATACCACCTCCAAGAGCTATACATTATGAGAAGGATCCCATATTTATGGAACTCGATATCTGTGTGAAACAATTTAAATGATTTCTATTTAAAATTCCTATGATGATATCTCATGATAATTGTATGTGTATGATACATGTGAAATGATGGATTTGTCCAAGAAGGAAAAATGATGATTGGTGATGCTGGAAAGCATGAAGAAGAGGCTATTGAAGTGACACTAGAACCCTATAATATGCCATGATCGTTATCGTGATGAACTATGCTAGGTGGAGAAATACATAGGGATGCCTTGGTTGTAAGACTCTGTAAGTCCCAATAGTCTTCCATTGCGAGGAAGCCTTGAAAAATGATGGATYGCCCGAGGGAATGTGTGATAGAGAAGGTGATTCCTAAGCCTAGAGGATGAGTGATTGCAAKGAAGAGGAGGCTTGAATGAATACATGCTATCTGRGATCATGAGTGATTTGGGTGTGTTTGAGAAAACATTGAGCTAAGTTCTATCTGTGGTAGCCATATGGACGYAGATCCATAGTCGTACATATAAGTATTGTGCTAAAATGCATACTTTATCATGAGTTATGAATATMAATGGAATATTTATGCRCATAGATGGTTATATTATGCATGTTTACTTAATAATTGTTATAGGCATACGATGGAATGCCAGACGTCTAGAGGTGGACCCAAACAGTGAAGAGAATGACAKGCTGATGCAGCTAAAGAATGAAGACACTGCAAGCATTGTTGATGAGAAGAGAACCATGAGGAAAATGTTATTCAAAGGGGGGGGGGGAGATGAAATGTCCTCATTTTGGTCCCCTGATTAAATTATAATTAATATGTTTGAATTTTTTTTCTTCAGCGTGGATATTTAATTACCATGCCATGGTGGTATGGACATTTTAAACATTGTAATTGTATTTTATTTTAATAGAGAATCAAAACATATGACTAAGAAYRMGTTCTTAAAGGGGTTATGATACCATGAGTGTGGAATAAAGAGGGGGCCTAAGGGGGTTCATCATTCCTATTAATCCCAAGCCACCTTGCTAAAGTATTTTTGTGATTTATATATATTTCCCCTTTTTCATAAATCCAAAACCAATCATTGAATGAAGAAATCTAGTTGGTGGAAGATTCACCTCCCTAGTTATGAGGGCAGGTGGAAAGTACCCATATGATGGGATGAGGCCATAAAATGCATGGGGGAGGTAGTTGAGAGAGTCACATCCCTAGTTAATATAGGTATGGGTTGAGTAAAATCATTTTTGGGAAAGCGTGAATGAATAAAATATTGCATGGAAAGAAAATAGATTTTTGAGAAAAAAGTGGGGGGCAGTTTTGAGAAGAAATTTGGGAATTTAGCCCAATCTAGTGAGGAAAATCGACCAAGAGAGGATTGTTTGAATCCATTGTTGAGTAGGAAATATATGGATTTCACCGGAGCACATGAATGATATTTGGGCCTCACTAGACATGTGTAAAAGACACTATGAGGAGGAGCCTCTCGAGGGACTGTGTAGCAATGAATGGAGATTTCTCTTGTGCCATTTAGATCTAAAAAGTGGGGGGGGGTGCCTATAGGTTGTGTGGGTATTTTGAACTCAATGGTGGGAGTTCCCTAAGAAAATATACTAATGAGAGATTGTGAATTACTCAATAATTTCAGAGAGTTGCTAGAATTCACCCTGGTGGTATCAAAACATGGCTAAGGAGTGGCCAGTTGTAGAAAGACAAAGTGAAACTATTCCTAGGTTGGGTGGAAAATGGCTCACCTTCAGTCATTTGGTTGGACAACCATTGCAGACATATAAGTTCTTAATTATGTGCTACTAGTTTATATATTCTTTTTAGTAATTCAAAAATGCATGCATGGCTAAATTATGAAGTTGCATTGTCGATTAGAAATCTTTAAGGGAGAATTGAAGAAGGATGTATTAAGTTTATTGCATTCACCACATTATGTTGTAGCATTAATTGAATGGAGTCTTGAATGCTATAATTCTTGTTGTTGTGGTAAAGTTTAAATTATAATGTCATGATTGAATCCTAAGTGTTATGGAGTTGAAAGAGCATGAATTGTGTGTTTCCCGTGTGTCAAGATTTAGTTATCTTGCAATTTATTTATATTTGTACTTAAATGTATATACAATGGTATTGTGATTAGAATTCTCAGATATAATAAAAGGTTTATATGAACTTATGCATTTTTTGTGCAAATCAAGAAGAAATTTGGGCTAACTTGTTATCATAGAACTATCTCTTGGTACTATTTCAAACTAGTAGAAAATTGTTTCTATAGAGTACTTCAACCTAGGTTATTTTGGTTGATTTGATAAGTGATTTGATAAGTGATTAGAGAAGGTATTTGTTTTCATCTTGATAGCAATGCATGGATGCTATGGTTTGGGCCTTATGAGTTATAGGTTTAGTTGTTGGTATGATTATATTCTAAATGACGTGGATAAAGGAAGTATTTTCCTTGCTTGCTTATCGAAGGAATTTTTCCTTTAGTTTGTTGAATACTTGTTTTGATTTGATTTTATTATGGTTGGATGTTTAGTGATTATACTTGAGAGATAGTCTAAAATAATATATCTTTTAAAATAAATATCATGCTTTAAATGTTTAGTTAAGTATAAGAGGTCTAGGGGGACCCTAGACCTAGTTATTCTGGGAAGAAATACTTCCTATAATACAACCTAATTACTCTCTATTGAATAATAATATCATGGAGCCCTCTTGTCAAAAAGAGTCTCTTATGAATCATTTTAACTTAAGAAGAGAGTATTGCCGATCTCAACCCAAGTGGGAATCACCAATCTATTTGGTGGATTTGATTGCATTGGTGAGTGAAATCCCTTTTTAAGCTAGGTTGTGAGTTAAAGAAAACATAATGGTTAGTTGTGGGACAAAATAAAAGAGTATTAATTCACTAAAAAAAAAAGCAAATAATTATGCATAAGACATAAATTGCAAACTAAACTAAAAGAAAACTATTCAAATAAAAAGATGGAGGGAAACAACAATACTCGTATATTGGTCCAATGGATAAACATAGACATGAGTTACAACACCTAAGAAGAATGGTTGGATGAAAATGAACTCTAGCACTCTCCTTGGGATGGGTCCTTTTGCTTCTTGAAATCCCTCTCTCTAACAAATGGTGAATGAAGATGTCTTTATTCTTTGAGGAAATAACTCAAACAAGCAATGAGGTGATGGAAAATAGAGATGAGAGAGAAATATGAGTGATCTCCAATCTCATTCCTATAGCATAACCTTGCAATTCTTCTCTCCTTCAAATGCTACTCCATGGATTTCTTTTATAGGGAAATTATGAGCTCCATGAAGAATCAATTCCAAAGTGAAAGCTCTTCATTCAAAATGGAGATCCCAATGCTTGAAAGGGACTTTGGGAGGCCATAGTACTCCTCATAAATGGGATGGGAGATCAGATTTTGTATTTACATCAACCTATATCTAACTGAGTTATCCCCCCCTTCTTAAATGCATCGAAGAGTATGAACTCACTTGTGTGAGAATACTTGCATGCATTTCAAAGGGAAAGTCGTGTGAGTGTCAGTGAAGGAAGGTTGCACAAGTTTATGAAAACCCAATTTATGATGTTTTTCCAAACTATTTTGAGGTGATGCAAAGTAGCCATGAGGTAACCTTATTATGTTGTGTTTTTTTCCACTAATGATGTCTTTTAAACAATCACCCGGATGTCTCTTGTGAGCAAAATTTAGATCATAACACTTATTACTATCGTCTTCATGACAATCATAAAACTTTGCCTACAATTGTGTGTGAATGGTATGTGCACATTCTTTCTAAAATAATGGCTATTTTAATTTTACAAAAATGAATCACTAATTTTAATGAATCCTATGAGGAAGCTTAAATCCTTGCAAGAGATTTGAAGATGCATCCTATAAATCTATTCCCTTCTTTTGATTCCATTGACATTGAGAGCACTAGAAGTAAAAGAATTGAGTCAAAACCTATTGAATTAAAGAATCATGTCGAAAGTAATGGTTATGGGTATGAGCTTTCATAAGGAAAAAATGACCAACAAAAGGTAATGCAAAAGAAAATGTTAAACTGTTTGTGCAAATCACCAACTAGTTTAAAGGGAAAAGGAAGGCAAGTTGTAAATTCGATTAACAAATCTAACCATAACTCTCATTTACCTAATAGTATTTTGTATGGTGAATCCCTCATGTAAATACTTTGTTGTCCTCATTTTGATTTTGTAGTTCTAGAAAAGGATGATAATTCATATTCACATGAATTGCCACATCAAGGTGATCTATTGAAAACTTTTAACAATCTCCCTTTTGCAAGTTTTGAATTGTGCTCAAAATCATATACTCAATCCCTAGATGATTTCAAAATGATGGACAATAAACCTAATTCGAGTAAAAATCCATTGACACCAGTGGTGGAGCATGATATAATTGATTCCATAAATACTCTTTTCCAAGAAACCGATTAATCTCTCAGTTCCGTAGTCTGTCAAGATCTACTGCCATATTTTTTTTTAAGACATTAAGTTGAGGGAAGATTTGCAAGATGAATCCTTGTCTTTCTCCCCTTGTCATGATTACACAAACACAACACATAATGAAATGAATTCTTTGGAATTGGAATAGGAAGAAGTTGAAAATTAGGAAAATAATATTTTTCAGGATTATAAGCTTGTGCAAGAGTAGATTCAATGGGAGAAGGTTACAAGATGAAAATATCTTAGACTTCATAAATGCCAACCATTAACCCATATTTTGTTTTGTTTGTTAGAAATGTGCATGTAACCTGTGGGGTCAACATTTTTAACCATTGGATAAGAAACCACAACCCAAGGGCATCTAAGTTGTCAAAATCACCCGAGGATCGCACCCGGCTTGGGCCGTACCAACCCTTAACATGGTTGGATTTTTAGGTGTCTCCTCCTGATTAAAATCACCATAAGGGAATTGAAATCAGGTTTCCTAACAAACTAAACCCACACCTTAACCGATTGATCTAGTGTGAATAGACAACCATTAATCCACATGAAAAGGGAAAAGGATTCTAATACAAATCTAATTAAAAATGAGTATAGAAATATACTACTATCAAGCACATCCGTTTATGATGGAGAAACTTATCTTTCTGAAATAATGAAGCCTTGTTATGTCCCACTCGTACATAATATACAATCTAAGTCACAATAACAACAAAATGATTTGATTCTAACATATACACATTTTTTGTTCCTGTATGAGGATTCCAATTCAATAAGAGACTCAGGTCTCCATAAGTTTATTATGCATAACCAAATTAAAGGATATTTTATGGGGAAAGCATTCATTCATTTAAAAATTTTCATCATGAAAAATGATCATGGTCTTCAAATCTTCCACATTGTGCTATTCACTTCACCTTCTTCATCGTGAACAAGAGATCCCGATTTCCATAATGATTTCAATCAGGAGTCATTCAACATGTCATCCTCTACCCTAATATCTTGATAGGTATCTTAACTTTTTGATAACAACACTAGATTTATGATTTCACTTAATGTTGAAAGATCTAATGCAGGTTAGGTTAGAGTTCTTTACATTATTGCCTTCGTGATTTCTTCCATTAAGTATTTTTTGCATCCAACTTTAGTAAATTAGTTCCTAGATAAGAAATCCATAAGGCCATTAGTTTGTACAAATTATTTTTTCATTCACTTCATATTTCTTCTTTTGGTTAGCGTAATTAGTTCTCAATTTATTTTCGTAAGATAGATTAGCTGTAGGGATTTTGACATCTACATCTTTCATTTTTTGTCTCTAAATATGTGAATACATGGAGCCTAACTCGTGCTTCAATGAAATTTGATGCTTTGCTATGATTTAATGCATGAGGACTGTGCATAATTGCATTTCTTCTTGATGTCTTTTTATAAGGTTTGTTTGGTTGGGAAATTCAAAAAACTGATTCTTCATCCACACCAGGTTTGTTCGATTGATCGATTGATTTCCATACTACAGTTGATGGTTCTATACTATGACCTTTCCCTTACAAATCCAACAATATAAATAGAGTATATGCCTAAATAATTATGTGTTCTAATGCTTGATTATGAGCCTGGAGAATATCAGATCCAATTGAATATCAAGGGTACAATGAAATGTAGTGTAAGTGATCATTCTAAATGACAAGTCATGATCATTCTCGACTCCCAACTTGGTGAATGAATTCAATGTGATACAACATCCACTCAAACATATTAAAAGATTTTATCATGAGAAATATGAAAAAATCAAAAGTCTATGGAATAAAAAATCAAAAGGGGGTTCCCTAATAGCTAGGTGCAATAAATAATTTACAAAAATCCCAAAAACAAGGCAATCATCCCCATAAGCATGTATATACCACTGCTTCCCCTATTCATTGTTTTCTAAAGCGTATAAATTAAAAAATAAAGAAATAAAAGAGGATTGGGAAAGGAAGTTCAGATTATAAAGGGGATATGCAGATAACTTTATTAGAGCTATGGACACTTGTTGGTAGTGGGACAATGTTTGTGACATTGTGGAGACTCCATTGGGGCTATGGATGTTCATGGGCAATGGATAAACACTTGAGGAATAACATAATGACACTTGGTGAAAATCATTTTAATCCAAAATGTATCATGCCATATGACCAAGATTTCAACATGGATCATTGATTCATTCTCTATGGAAATGAACCTCAATATATATTTTCTTCTTCAATGCAATAGATAAAGTTTTCTAAGTTGGTGTGTGAGTATGATCATTGAATCCATCACAAGGAAACTTCCACATGGACCCATTGCATATATAATGCTCAAATACATTGAGTAGACAAGGAAATATTATTTTCACTTTAGGCTCATAGAACAACAAAAAACAACAAAAAAATTGGTCTGACCCAGTGTGTCACCGTTTGTTGAGACCTCAACAATTCCCCAAGTTTTAAGCAAAACCCGGGGACCCAATTTTTCATTTTCTCATTTTCAAGATTTCTATTTCTCTTATCCCATCATGTCTTGCAACTTGGTTTCTTTCAATTCTTATTGAAATAGACTTACTTGATTTTTTCTCCAATTGGCCCCTTGTCCTTTTCTTTTTCTTTTCCTTTAGGTTTGATCTCATTTCTTTTGATAGAAGTTTCTTTTGTTTGAACTCTTTCAATCCATTGTTCTATATTTTGTTATTATAACTTCTCCCCTACGATCTCTAAGTCATGATATATTCTCAAATCGGCCATCTTTTCCCTTTGTTCACATTTTATTTACCCAATTTCAAAATCATGTCCAATTATTAAATCAAGTCTCTTTCATTATTTGTTTGAACAATGGTTTCTTTTTTAATTTGAAGTCCATCTATCTTCAAATTGACCTTTCCRAATTCATTTTCCAAATTAGGCCCGACTTCAAAATTGGGCTYTCTCTTCACCTTCTTTTTTGAGTCTTGTCTTGATTTGAAGATTAGCCCCAATTTCCAAATTGGGCCCTCCCATCGCCATTCAAATTATACAAACTTTTATTTTTTCTCGATATTTTTTTGTTTTTATTTCATCTTCTTTTTTAGATTTTGGCCAAACCATTGAAAAACTTATTCTTTCATCATTCCAAAACCTTTGAATTGAACCCTCCATTGACCAAAGTTATTCAACCTTAGACTAATTCAACAATCAGTTCGATTTTCCAAATTATGCCTTCCCTTTACAACATATAATGAGAAAGGGTCCTTGTTTTCCAATCGACCCTGATTTCAAAGTTGTCCTCCTTTCCCACTAGATCATTTTTCAATTCTTGGATTTTCTTTGAAGTATCCTTGCAACCTTCGAACTCTTGCTCCCAAACATAAAACATTGATTTCAAAAAACTTTTGAAGTTCAATTGTGATTAGCTAGATTTTCAAAATCATGCCTCCACCTCATGAACCTTTGTCCAAATTCTATGATCAAGCCCAATGTCCAAAATTGGGCTTTCCATCATCAAAAGGTATTGATAAGGGGTCCCAATTCTTCCCATCGACCCTTTTCACTTGTTCACTTTTACCTTGGCCCAATTTGGTGATTGGCCCCAATTGTCAAATCAAGACCTCTCCCTTAAATTTCGATGTAACCTTGCCCCAATTTTTTCAATCATACATGATTACTCAAATTGGGCCTCCCTCTTAGAACTTATGTGCAATCATGTCCCAAATATGAGATTGGCCCCAATCCTTGAATCGATATTCCTAACACCTAGCCAATGTGCACACTTTTAAGCCTACTCTCGAACTTTGCAAAATGGTCAAAATGGTCAAAATATTTAATAGCCCAATTTAATTTTAAATACCAAAAGGGGGTTATTCTGATGGGATTATTGATTTAATGATTAACTCATGTGGTCCATGTTTTTTACATTAACGTGAAAGAAACCTACACCGACTACAAAGTAGATCATATGTCCAAGAAAGAGACTTGAATAGTTAAAGAAAATGAAATTCGAACTGACAAAATAAATCAATACTGCTAGGTGACATGCTAGTACAAGAAGATTGAACAATCAAGAAAGGAAATGAACCCCTAGGTGGCACACAATGATAGTTGAACAAAGTAGTTGGCTGGATAAGAAGGGACTCAAAACCATTAAAGGAGTTCAAACTAACAAAGAAAATGAACCCCTAGGTGGCGGGAAAGACAACTGGACAAAGAAATTGAAAAATGGTTAAGGGAACCAAATAGCCAAGTAGAGGAATCAAAATTATTAACCTACCTCTCCCTCTAAATAAGATAAACCCAATAGAGAACTAGATTTTTGCTTCAACAATTTTGTAAATGTTTTTTTAGAAAATTAATGAATGAGAAACCATTGTTGGCCAAGCCATTTGAAGAAAACATTTAGTTATAAAAATTATGATTTGTAGAAGTATTTATGCTACTTTACTAAGTTTTAGAATGGTGTAATCATTTGATTTCATAATGTATACTTTTCTCATGTATGGGAAATTTGTCTTCCTTTATTTATCTCATAAATTGTTTTTCTATAACCATAACCATAGCACTATAGTCAACTATTCATTTTCAAACTTTTCTATGATGCTACTAGTTGTTTAAAGTTCTAATTTTAGTTTCTTGGTAAATTTTTACTAAAGGTATACAATAGTAATATATTTCGTGCTATGTTTACCTCACTAATTTTGTTAGTTTAGTATGGGAATCATTCCACACTTTACATATTATATTAGGTGCATTTCATTTATTTCATTCCCAAAAACCTAAAAAGTGGATCAGGCCACAACCAGTAGAACCTGTTCAAAACCAATTAAAGGTTTTCAGGTTATAAACCACTGGATTTCCTATTCTAAATAGTGTAAGTTATAATTGGGGCCTTTCATTGGGGAGAATCCCTACTGATTTCACACCTGAGCAATTTATTCCTTTCATCACCACCTTAATTAATGAGGATGAAAATGGTGAATTTAGGGTAATATTGTAGTGCATATCTTGGAATTACTCAACAAAATTCCAAGGCTCTCTTAGTATAAATATGCTCATATGTAGATCGTTTAGGGTATATAGTTATAAGTTTTGAAGATTTTTTACAACTAGGGTTAGAGAGCTACAAATCAAACCTTGTAATCCTAAGGTTTTTATGAAATAAAAGACTACCATTCTTCTAAGTTAATTCAAGTTGTAAAAAAGGGATTTACTAGTCCTTAAGCAAGGCCTGCCTGGAGAGGTTTCTGGTGAATGTGCCTTTAGATTTTTTTTCATTTCATGTGTAATTTATGGTGTGGATGTTTTCATTTATATAGATAGAATATATATGTGAATGTGATTGATCACTTCTCTAGCATACCATAAATATATGGTTGGTAGGGGATTTGTTGTTGTGATTCAACACACTATAGAATAGGTTTATTTTTTGGCATTGAATTTATCTTTCACTATCTAATTCCTTTCTACAACATTGAAGATTTTACATTTCACTTTTCTTTCAGTAATGTTGCTTAATTTTGAGGGAGATGTAGGGTTTTGTAGCACCAACTAGTAAGACATAAGGCATTCTATGCATGGAATACTTCTGCTACAAAGTTCTATCTCTCCATTGTAGATAGTTTCACATAATACATATAGTGTTTATTATTTAAGAAGACCACAATACAAATTTCATTCCACCACTCTTATCTACAATTGAAGATTGCATAAACTTTGCACAATACTTCACAAGTATATGATTAACAATATTAAAAACTTAACGAGAACTCTGACCTCAAAATGAGAACTCTATCCCAAAAAACCCATATTTTTGCATAAAAAACATGAAAATCAACCCCAAATAAAAAAGTGGTGCTAGCAGTAGCACCATTTTTTCAAACGGGGTCAAAATTACAACATTTTTCAAGCATGACCTTCAAAACTCATCATAATACCTAAATAAAAAAGTGGCGCTAACTAAAGCAAAAAGTTTTTTCTAAAAGTTAAAAGTATGGTTCATTTTACCTAATTGAAACAATGGTTCTGACAATAGATCCCTATGCAAAAAAAAAACCCAAAATTGGATACAAAATGGTCACTTAAAAATTTATTTACTAACCTTTTTTTGTGCTTAAATTTACATTGAAAAATAAATAAATAGAAAGGACAAAATCTTAGCTTCTTTTTTTTAATGAAGAAAAAAACACATTAAAAAAATTTATTTAAACCCCCCCCCA